>BHFT01065080.1:0-17500 GCA_004320025.1 Laticauda laticaudata | reverse complement strand
TGAACCAATCCCTTTTCGTTCTAAGTACCCAATCAGAATGTATTATTTGAAACCAGTTATTTGCATACAGAACAAGCCTGGTTGGATTTGAACTGCGAAATTGTAGGCAACTGGCTGCAGAAGTAGCTTGCAATACTGCACTCTAACCACTGCTCCTCAGAGGCTTCTGTGGAGTCACAGAGTTATAGTACCGATGGGTGGAGAGAATTCTGTTCCTCCCTCAAGTATACACATGCACATAACAATTGTGCATATAATAGGAGAAGATGTTGTCACTGGGGATGGGGGGGCAGTTATTGGGCTTTATATTGGGATTTTATTTCTGATTAGGTCATCCAATCCAACCCCCCTACCCAAGCAGGAGACCCTACATCATTTTTGACAAATGGCAGTCTAGTGTCTTCTTGAAAGCTTCCAGGGATGAAGCTCCCACAACTTCCGAAAGCAACTTCTGTTCCATTGGTTGATTGTTCTCACTATCAGAAAATGTCTCCTTATTTCTAAGTTGAATCTCTCCTTGACAGTTTCCATCCATTATTCCTTGTATGGCCTTCAAGGTCTTTAGAAAATAGCTTGACCTTCTCCTCTCTGTGGTAGCCCCTCAAATATTGAAGACTGCTATCCTGTCTCCCCTGGTCCTTATCTTCACTAGACTAGCCATGCCCAGTTCCTGCAACCATTCATTGTATGTTTTAGCCTCCAGTCCCCTCATCATCTTGGTTGACTTTGAAGCTTTGAAGGGATCTTTGATGCTCTCTGGGTTTGGTTGTTTTCTTGCAGGCTTAATTGCCCTGCTTAGCAATGGAAATGTTGGGTTCACTGAAGTCGTAAGTTGAGGACTACACAAAAGGGGATGATTCAAAAGGAGGTTTGGCTGGCAGGTTTTTCTTCTTCTGATTGAAGATCAGAGAGTCAAAGGCTGAGGCAGGACAATGGAGAACAAAGTCACTGATATCTTCTTTTTCTTGGGAATGGATTCAAAATAAAAGGCATTGTCAGCCAGTCGGCTGTAATAGAACAGGCAACAGATGGATTTCAATAAAAGGAATGAGCATCAATATTTCTTAGCCCAGAAGAGATGCAAAGCAAAGAAATGGCTTGTTTGACTAGTCACAGCGGGAAACTTCCAAGGACTTTGAAGCTTTAAAAAAGAGGGGGAGAAAGCTCCACTTCCTCACAATCAAATCATAAAGGGAGATTTATCAGCTGTATTTCAATAGTTCTGACATTCTGAAGGCTCCAAGTAGATAAAACAAATTAAGAGAATAAATAGAATTTTAAAAGTGGAAGAAAACACTTGGATACACAGTCAGGCAAATCTTCATTTAAGCTGTAATCCCATGCAGGCAGACATCAAAATAAATTCCTATTAAAATCAGTGAGATTTTCCTCTTGAGGAAATGTCATTAAGATTAACCCAACCCCCGTATGCCAGGTGAAACAATGGCTTCATTCCCACAACATACATTATCTGGTTATTGAGTTAACAATTTGGACAAATACATTGAACCAAAGGCTCACTCAACAAATTGGATTTGCACCGCATGTTCGGCCAGAAAAACAATTCAGGTTAACAATAACTCAAATTTAAAGCTCAAAGGGCTTTAAATGATATGGCTAGGTGTGTCATGTAACCACAACATGTGACTTTTTAAAGTAGGCTCTGACACTGATTTTATTTGAGTCCCAAGTATTACAACATTGGAAGGCAGAAAAATCATGGTTTTATTAATTAGCCTGACATGGATATAGTAACATGAAGTTCTACACTGACTCACTGCAATGGTTGAAATTAAATTGTGTAGGTTGTTAAACGAATTTAGCTTCCCTCATTGACTTTGCTTGTTAGTAACTCACTGGGAAGGTTGTAAGTGACAGCCATGTGATCCTGGGACTCTGCAACCATCATAAATACAAGCCAGTTGCTGAGTGCTCAAATGTTCATCCTGTGACTGTAGAGGTGTTGCAATGGTTGCATGCACAGGGGCTGGTTCTAAGTCATTTTTTTTTCAATGCTGCTGAAACTTGAAATGTTTGTTAGCGAATTATTGTAAATCGAGGATGACCTGTACACAGATTCTCAAAATACATATGAGCAAAGGGCCATGAGTCACTACAGTCATGACTGATAACTTCACAGGAACCAGATCTAGAGATCTAGATCTACAGTTGCAGTAAAGACAGTGATTACCACCGCCATAACAGTGGGAATATTTTGGCTTGAAAATTAAAACTCTCGCTTTGTCCTGCTTTGGTGACGCAGTGATTAGAATGCAGTATTGCAGGCAAATTCTGCCAATTGCTTGGAGTTCAATCCTGACGAGCTCAAGGTTGACTCAGCCTTCCATTCTTCTGAGGTGGGTAAAATGAGGACCCAGATGGTTGGGGACAAGATGCTGACTCTGTAAACCGGTTAGAAAGGGCTGTGAAGCACTGTGACGTGGTATATAAGTCTAAGTGCTATTGCTATTTCTGATCTGTGAGTCAAAAACCCTCTCCTGCCCCCTCCTCCTCATTCCCTTTCTTTTTCTCTTTCTCTCCCCCTCATGTCCTTCCTCCCTCTCTTCCCTCTCTCCCAGTGTTAGAATGCAGTATTGTAGGCAAACTCTGCCCATAACTTGGAGTTTGATCCCAACAGGGCTCAAGATTGACTCAGCCTTCCATCCTTCTGAGGTAGGTAAAATGAGGACTCAGTTTGTTGGGGTCAAGAGGCTGATTCTATAAAACTGCTTAGAGAGGGCTAAAGTGTAAAGCAGTATGAAATCTAAGTGCTATTGTTCTTCATTAATTTTTTTTTCTGCATTCCCTCTCAGCTAGAGCATCTCTAAAATTCACTCTCGAAACCCTCATTGAAATATAGGTTACCCAAAACAAGAGCTCATCTGAGAAGTTACAGCTCAGTGGCACTAATAACCAGCAGCTAATTGTCACCATCCAATTTCATCACTGGAAGATTACATCCTAATATTGTTGCCACACAACAAAATTATAATAACCTGTATGCCTTCTCTATGTTGATCTCCATATCTAAAAAGTGTGCTACACCTCATTTGGGGTGAAACAATACATTTTCCAACCCCCCCCCAAAAAAACAATTAGGGGTACTCACAGGGTTTCTCTCACTGTGGACTATTAGTGATTGTTCAGTGAGCACTTAAACTTCTCCTCCATTACATTTACGCTGCTTTCATTATTAGTGTTGTTTAATGTCTGTATTTACGATTCACATTTGGACAGAGGGCAACAGCAGAGTGCCATGTGAAACGAATGACCCTTCATTTTAAGATGTCACACGAAGCAACAAGTTCTTGCAGTGTTAATTTTTTATTACCAGGAGGCAGCAGTAAATTGGCTTTGAATTGCTGTAGGGATTGTAATTAAATAGTTAGTCTTTTCCCTCTGAAAAAAAAAAAGAAGAAGAAGAAGTAGAAGAAGCAGCAGCAGCAGCAGCAATCTTTCACGACTTTCCTTTTACTAATCTCAAATCAGCTGCTGTCAACCTCAGCTACGGTAGTGTAAAGATTTATAGACCTTCCAGGTGAGTATTGACCATCGAGAAGCTGCCTTAATGTTCACCTTGAAGGGCAATAAATTGTGGTATTGATTAAAGCTGAACGCCAATGGCTATATCGTTGTAAACATTTTAATAAAATTATCTCCATAAAATATGCAGTTTCGGAATCAGGCGCACAGCTCGCATTTTGGATAGGAGAGAGATACAATCCGGAATGTTTTAAGGAAGTGCGGATGTCAGGTAGGGTTGCTGTAGATCTGGAGAACTTCAAAAGATGGATGCACCTCTTTGCATCTCTTCATGTAGCTCTTTCTCTAGCTTCTTGGAGAAATGTTCTGAAGAGCAAAAAAGACCCCTATCATCACCATCATCATCATCAATAATCCCTTGCAGGGTGGAGTCTGGGCGACTGAATGGAGCTAGCAGAGTGTTTTAATGTCCGGATGTCCTTCCTGTCACCAATGTGGAATTTTGTTCAGCAGATATATTCTCATTGTGCCCAGAAAGAGAAATATCTGCCTCTACCCAGGGAAGAAAATAAAGGGGAGGGGGAATTCTGCCTCTGCCTACCAGCATCCATTGGTATTCATCTGGCTAGTGTTCTGTCAGTGTGTGAGAGAGTTGAGGCTTTTTTGGAAACTGAAACAGTATTTGTTGTGTGAGCGAGAAGGAGACAGCAAGGAGCCTGGGTGTGGCTTAGCTCAACTGTTCTGTACTAAAGCTGGTTGCTGCTCTGAAACTGAAACTCCTCTCCTCTGTTTGTGTTTTGTGTTTGGAACAGATTTTCTTTCAGGTGAGAATGGGGAGTAGAACTCCTTAGCATCAGAGCGTGTTAATAATAATATACAAAATACTAATGCTCTGATGGTCATTTCGAAAAATCCTTTCTTAGTGAGCACCTGGAAGCCAAGAGGAACATACGTGCCAATTTTCAAGTTTGTAGGCTTTACGGTTTGGAGATTTGATAGGTAGATAGATAGATAGATAGATAGATAGGTAGGTAGGTAGGTATGTAGGTAGAGACAGAGAGACAGAGATATATAAATCATAGACCAGTTGTTCCATTTCTCCATGCAAAGAGAAATTTAAGCAGGACATGCTATGCAGCAGGACATTTTTTCATGTCTCTCTGTTCCAACTCTCTCACAATTTCAGATAATCATTTTCCCCCCAAATAGAAGAAGTTGTGGAGGACATGACCATGTAGGTCCTTCTACACCTGTAGATCCTTGAAAAGTGAAGACATGGTGCTTCCCAATTCAGAGAAATGCACCTGGGCTCGCGATAGCTTTTGCTCTAATTAGCCAGTATGGACAGGTGTTGTCACAGCAAGAGGTTGAAACCACCTGGGGTCTCATGAAGAATTATTTAGCTATAGATCCTGCTCTTTGGAAAAGTCTGACAGTTTTCTTTAGAGTTTTCTTTACAAGGAGCTGGGAAGATGCATGTGGGGTGTGAACTTCTCTGGGTCTTACATATAAGAGATGATAAAAAAAGATTCTAGCGTTTTTCAACAATACAGATGAAGGTTCCTCCATGTTTTATGAGATATGAATCATGATCACCACTCTTCAAAGTTTATTTATTTATCCCTCATTATTTCTTGTTTGGATCAAGTGCTGTGGGTTATTTTTAAAAAACAAACAAACAAACACATAGCCTTTATAAATCTTGTGCACTACATTCGGAGGTCCTGTGTGTGCCAACATTGTAGCTCTAGCACACAGCTATAACCCCCTATCCCCCAATTTATCCAACCTTTGCTTGGTATAGAAAGCTGTTGTTGTGTTTTGTTTTTGTTTTCTTCTGGAAGATCTGCTTGTCTCCTTCTTCTTCTGACAGATGACATTCCCATCAAGCAGATGCCTTAGGAAGCTTCAGGGTCCTCCAGTTTACCGATGACAATCCTTTTAATGTATCAATTTTACCTTATCCCCATAGCTCCATAGGAGAGAGAGTTTTGTTATTTATACCTTTCTCTTCCAGTTCCTTTCCCGCTGCCACTTCCTCTCTCACCAGCCTTTGGAGAGGACACAAAGAACCCAATGAGTTGTCAGTGCTGTTAACAAACTTGGCTGGGTTCCTTTGAGTGCATCAATAATTTTATCCTCGTACTTGCCTCATTATCCTTTCTTGATTTTGGCACACCTAGGGTCACATAGCTGGAGGTGCCGAAGAACGGATTGAGACATGCAAATTATGTGTTATGTTGCAATCACAAAAGCACTTCCAGGAGAACTCTTTTTGGGGGGAGGGGTGTGCACATGGGAAACAAAATCAAAAGTTTGGTTTTAATTTAATTTAAAAGCAACCCATTCCTCATCACATCAGAGACAATGATAAAAATAAAAGTCCCCATTATGCCATCAATCTATGGAAAGTGGCTATCAAAGAGTTTCTTTCTGAAGGGAAAAACAGCTGTTGGTTAGTTAGCTTTACATATATTTTTGGCTGAGCTGCACAGGCAGTTAGATATTTATAGTGCAGCCCTTCATATCTCTACTCAGAAGTTATATTAAATTCAGTGGAATTTAATCTCTGGCAATATATATATATATATAGATATAGATATACAGACATATAGATATATAGATATATAGATATATATAGATATAGATATAGATATATAGAATTGTAGCTGATGTCTGGGTGTATCATGGAAAAAAATATATAGAGGGGAATTAAGGTTTTTTTTCCCCCCTGAAATTGGTCATAATAACTAGGTTGCTTCTCAGAAACAAAACACCACCAACAAAAAACAAAGTTGAAAAAAATGTGAAACTTTCCATTTTGTTAAATTAAATATGAGCTTTCGTGTTTTCCAAGCTTCACATTAAATTATATTAGAATCTTTTGCTAGTTGCTCAGGTCCTTATAAAACATCTCTGTTTTGACTTGGTCATTTTTCTCCATTTAGTGTTATTGCTTTATTGTTAGTCACCTTTCAGGAAAGATATTTGCAGAGATCTGTAAATTAGTTGCTTGTTGGTGGGCACATATGAGTTTGCATTGAGAAGAGGAAGTTTATATTAAATTCTATTTTCATGGGGTTACTCATTCAGAAATTCCACATTTCTGTTCCATAGGCATATAGATTACAAACCCATCAGAGTTTGGAAATGGTAGCAAAGGTTGAGTGAGTCTGTCAGAAAATCATATTGGTGAGGAGTAATGCTATAATAAACATTGTTCTTGAATAAAGCTTGATAAATGGATGTTACTCTCTTACAAAACAATGTCTGGTTGGCAAATATCTTAATGAGGTTCCCATCAGCATGTTGTTCAATACAAGACAATATATGTGTCTTTGTGATGACCTGAGGCATGGCACAAAGGCAACACAGCCAGAAGAATAAGTAGGGATCTCTTTATTAGCCCCAACTTTGCCCCCAATGTTCTGGTTACCTTCCGGTCTGGAGAAAAACTCTCCCAGGAACCTGCAACAGCCTTTGACTGCAGATATTCAAGTCCAAAATGTTATAAGCAGAAAACTTTAAACTAGGAGTTCAGCAAGACAAGATAAGGTAATAAATCTGCATGCCAAGATAAGAAGTTCCAAAAGTGAAGTAATATGGCAGTAAATCAAACCAGTTGAGAGGATGCCAGGAACTCAAATAAAAGCAGTCAACATGAGATAAACTCAGCTTTTGTTTCTGACAAATGCCCCTCCCAAACTGCTTCTCCTTTAAACTCTCTCCCCAGGTTTTCCTTGTGAAGGGAATCAGGGCCTTTTCCTCCCTCATAAGCCACACAACCCACATTTCTCTCTTCTCCATTCTTCCCTGCATGCCCTAGGATGAAGAGGGGGTATGGGCCTTGGTTTTCCTCTGAACCCCTTCTCCCTTGTTCTACCTCTCCCCTGTTCTGCCAAACCTGACTCTGCCCTTCCCCAGTTTCCTCTACAGCCAATGGAGCATCTCTCCCGCTCCCTGTCAGCTGTTCATCTTCCTCCTTGGATTCAGACTCCAATGGGGGTGTGACATATCTTACGATTGAATGGTGTGGAGTCCTTGGTGTTCTCTGAGTTTAGTTGTTGGTTTCCAATATTTCATTACCCAACTAGGTAACATCATCAATGCTACTGAGTGTGGGGTTTGCTCCCTGTTTACATACAGTAGATTGCCTGCTAGTGGTGCCAGTTTTCTCCTTTGTAGTTCCTTGATTAGGGTATTGTTTTCTGCTTGATTGTTTGTCTGGTGTTAATCCCTGCTTATCTGAATGTTGGTTGCTGGAGATGATGATTTGGAGGGTTGTCGTAATCAAAGCTTATTATCATCAAGGATGACCAAGCTTGTGTCTTTTGGGACAGAGGTTTGCTTAGATGAAATGAAGACTCTAAATAGGACCACAGCATTTACAAGCATTGTGTTTACATGCAAAAGAAAGTATTTTAGTAGTAGCTCAGCTCCCTCAAGAAGATTCTTATAGTATAGAGGAGAGCAATAGCAGCACTTTTTAAAGTTTTCTTAGTCGTATTGCTGAAGCTCCAAACCTTCCCCTTGGCTTCTCTACCTGACAGCAGAAGTAATCATCTGCTGTCTTGGAGGCTGAGCTTTTCTCACCAGCTGCTGGTAGACCTTTGCCAGTGTACAGCTGCTTCTCTCCCAAAATCACCTGAATCATCCAAGTCCTTGGTGCAGGCCATTAAACTAGAAACAAAAGCACCCACGGTTGAAAGATGGACGTCTGACCTTGCTGCAGAAACTAGAAAAGCAATCAACTTCCTGGAAATACTTCCCAGCTATCTGTGTAGACCCATGAGGAAAAGGGAAGGAAATTTGAAATGATCTTTCTCGGTGGGTGCAGTGCAGAGGTAATATTCAGCAGGTTCTGATCAGTTCTGGAGAAGCGGAAGTGGAAATTTTGAGTAGTTTGGAAAACCAGCAAATACCACTTCTGACTGGAGATTTTACAGTATCCTTCCCCTGCCATGCTCACCAAGTTACACCAACAGATCTGGTTAAAAAAAAAAATTGAATCCCACCACTGGTGTGGTGGTTAGAGTGCTGTACTGCAGACCACTTCTGATGACTATCAGCTGCCTGCAATTTGGCAGTTTGAATCCCACCAGGCTCAAGGTTGACTCATCCTTCCATCCTTCCAAGGTGGGTAAAATGAGGACCCAGATTGTTGGGAGGCAATAGGCTGACTCTGTAAACTGCTTGGAGAGGGTTGTAAAGCACTGTGAAGCAGTAGATAAGTTTAAGTGCTCTTGCTCTTGCTATTGCTATACCAATATTGCCACAATAACTTTGCATGGAAAGCCTTTCCAGCAAAATGGAACACTGTCTGTACAAATACAGATTGAAATAAGAGGGGAAAAAATTACCAATAAAGGAGATTATTTATAACTCAGGGCTGAGATGAGGAATCCTTGGCGGTTTTCTTGCAGACGTTTCATTACCCAACTAGGTAACATCGTCCGTGCTAGCACTTGTGCTCGTCTAACATCTTCCTGGGTTTTAAAAAAAGATAGGCAGCCTGGTGATCATGGGATAGTGGTGATGAAGTCACTGTTGGAACTCTTGAACCAGGTCATAAGGGGACACCGTAAATCTGAACAGTGGCTAAATAATCAGTCATTAAGTGAGGACTATTTTCATCTCTTCCTTCCATGATGGAGCTCAATAGTTTCTTTGCTTCATTTTGTTCCTCTCCTGCATGGAAACATCAACAGAGGCTTTTGAAATTCTTAGAGGATAAAGCCTTAATAGGAGTGCTTGTGAATTCCATCTTTTAAAAATTATACAGATTTATAAATAAACACTGAGTGGTGATTTTTATGTGAGGCGTTGCTTTACACAACACGATAATGCTACAGATTTAATTACTGCCTGATTAATGCTCTTTACACTGGCATACTGAAAATTAAAATCAAATCCACAGAACCAGATATATCATATTATTTATTATTGCATATTACCTAATTAACTACAATATAAACTGCTATTTTAAATATTAAGAATATTAGGCAGATACAGAAATACTAATCTGATCACTCGTTCCTCTGCCAGCTTTCCATTTTTTTCATACTTTCTTTGGTGGAGCGGGACTTTACTGAAATCTAATATTATAGGAACAATTATTTGCTGAGTGTTCAGACAACCACAGGAAATTAGTGACAATTTAGAATGTGACTCTATATGAGTCAATTCCTATATGGGTGAACTCTGTTGGGTTTGCTCCTTATTAATAGGACACAAGATTGCAACTTTAATCAAATAATGAATCAAGTAATCAGATAAAATGTATGATTAACTGACTAAGATTTTCATAATTTAATTTTCTATAAATGCTTTAGAATTCTCAGCCTGCTTGACTGAAGGGAATTTTGAGTATGCATTGCCAGCATCTTGGAAAATAATATGTGCATGCATGAGAGAAGAAGAATCAGAAAAGACCTCTGAAGAATCAAGGCATCAACATTTCTACAAAATGTCCTTTAGTCATCAGTATTTTGATGACCTCTCACTGTAGAACTTTTCCCAGGGGCATCATATAAACCTTGAATGAAAATAGGTTTGGACTTCTCTATGTCATATCTTTCTATAGAATAAACTCTAGTTCTTGATGGGAACAATCATCAGTTTGTTCATCACTTTCTCCATTACAGGGAGGTTGCTACTCAGAGTGTGTTCCATTCCATCTCTCTCTCTCTCTCTCTCTCTCTCTCTCTCTCTCACACACACACACACACACACACACACACATGCACACGAGTGTGTCTGTTTCTGGGTGTATCTCTCTCTCTCTCTCTAAGTCTGTGTATATGTGCATGTGTCTCTCTGTCTCTCTGTCTCTCCCTCTCCTCTCTGAATGGCACAACCAAGTAGCAGGCATTTTGCACAAGAACATCTGCAGAGCGTATGGGCTAGAGACCCTCCCTCGTCTAGATGGGAGATTCCACAGAAGGTCACTGGGTAAGATCCTGTGAGACTTCCAGGTCCAAAAAGACACACAGGTACCATCCAATCACACAGACATTGTGGTACCTGGTAGACAAGGACCAAAAAACAGTGATGGGGACAGGTGTGGTAATGCCAAATGGCAGCAACATCAGCAACAAGTAGTATGAGAAGTTGGAGAAGTACCAGACTCTGAAAGAGGAACTAGAGAGGATGTGGAAAGTAAAGGCCAAAGAGATTCCTGTGGTGGTAGAAGCACTCCTAAGCTAGGAGATGGCTTCAACAGATCTCAGAACAACATCAGAGTGTTCTGTTCAGAAGCAATCCTTGCAGCACCCCAAACACCCAGGCCTCTGGTAGAAGATGCTAGATTGAGGAAGCGCATGGCAATCTCTCTCTCTCTCTTTCTCTCCCTCTCTCTCACATCATCATCATCATCTTTCTTTCTTTCCTCCTCCTCCTTCTCCCCCCTCACAGGGCTCACAGTGCTGTTGCTGTATAGAAAATAGGAGGAGAAAGATATATTGGATATGCTTGTCTCTTTGAGTTATCTGTATAAATTATAAAGGCTAAATATCTGTCTGTCTATCTCTATCTATCTATCTATCTATCTATCTATCTATCTATCTATCTATCTATCTATCTATCTATCTNTATAAAGGCTAAATATCTGTCTGTCTATCTCTATCTATCTATCTATCTATCTATCTATCTATCTATCTATCATCTATCTATCCATCCATCCATCCACCCACCCACCCACCCACCCACTCATCTAGATTCTTATTCCTTTTCCTTGGGGACTTTTTGAAGAGGGGAAGGAAAGAAGAAGAAGGATAATTAGCTGGATCCAGCAAGTTCGAGGCACTGAATCAATTCAGGAAACATGAGAGAGTCAGATGGATTTCACAAGCAACCTTTCCCCACACACACCCCCATAGCATATACTAAACATATATATGTGCTGCCCTCTTCAAAAGTATCAACACTTGTTTGGAAAAAGAAAAAAAAAGTGGTGTTATTATTATTTTTTTTCTTTTTCATACTATGCAGTCCCTTGAGATAATGCTAGGGAAAAAAACCTTTGCTGCTCCTGGAAATTAATTCTGTAACTCACCCAGACCGTAACTAATTAAAAGCAGCTTTTGAAAGTAACAAACAAAAGCATTTTTTTTTTAAGCAGACACGGAGGGGTGTAAGATTAGGGAGTTGGTTTACTCAGCTGTGCTAATTTACCAGACTCCCAGACCACAGTTAGAGACGGACAAATAATTCAATTTTTAGGTCTTTATCAGATACAGATATGCATACTTCCTATTTATTTCAGCATCAATCTGTAATTTCTTTTTTGAGTTTCTTCTTTAAAGAAATCTGCAAACTTCCCATTTTGCTTCTAATTTCTCAGAGATCATTTGAAACAAAACCCTAAAGTGCCTTGGTCACAATACGGATGGTCCTCAACTTATGACTGCAATTGGGACCAAGATCTCTGTTGCTAAGCAAGGCAGTTAAGGCCATTGCACCCAATTTTATGACATTTCTTGCCATGGTTGTTAAGCAAATCACTATGGGGGTTAAGTAAATTGTATGGTTAAGTGAATCTGGTTTTCCCCATTGACTTTGCATGTTGGAAAATGGGTGGGAAGGTTGCAAATGAAGATCACATGACCCCTGAATTGCCATAAACCCAAATTTTGGTCACGTGACCATGAGAATGCTGAATAGTCTTGAGTCTGAGGCTCACTTTCTTCACTGCTATTGTAACCAGAACTGAAGAAGTTTCTTGGATGAGAACTGAAACGTTTCCAAAGCAAATACCAAGAAAGTTTAATTGTCTTTTTGAGAAAAGGGATAAAAAACTTTGGGCCATCCATACCAGAAATACAGAATAACAGATTTGAAAGGGACCTTGAAGGTCTTCTAGTCCAATACCCTGCTTAGTGAGGAAACCCTATAGTATTTTAGACAAATGGTTGTCCAATGTCTTCTTAAAAACCTCCAGTGTTAGAGCATTCACAACTTCTGGAGAAAAGTTGTTCCACTGGTTAATTGTTCTCAGTGTGAGGAAATTTCTCCTTAGTTCTAGGCTGCTTCTGTCCTTGATTCCTCCTTAGTTCTAGGTTGCTTCTCTCCTTGATTCCATCCATTGCTTCTTGTCCTGCCTTCAGATGCTTTGGGGAATAGCTTGACTCCCTCTCCTTTGTGGCAGCCCTGGAGATATTGGAAGACTGCTATCATGTCACCCTTGGTTCTTATCTTCACTAGGCTAGCCAGGCCCAGTTCTTGTAATTGTTCTTTATATGTTTTATCCTCCAGTCTCCTAATCATCTGTGTTGCTCTCCACTGCACTCTTTCTAGAACATGGCTGTCAAATTTCCAGCCCGTGGACCAGATGTGTCATACACTGGCCATGCCCAGTTTAGCAAAGGGGGGAAAAGTCCATTTTTCTCTCATTGCTTAGTTTCCATCCATTGCTTCATGTCCTGCCCTCAGGTGCTTTCAAGAATAGCATGACTCCCTCTTCTTTGTGGCAACCCCTGAGATATTGGTACTCTGCTATCATGTCATCCCCTAGTCCTTTTCTTCATTAAGCTAGACTAAATTAAATGACCTTGCCAAAGAATGGAGGCCTTTGAATTCTGGTGCTGGAGAAGACTCCTGCAAGTCCCTTGGACTGCAAGGTGATCAAACCGGTCAATCCTCAAGGAGATCAATCCTGGCTGCTCTTTAGAAGGCCAGATCCTAAAGATGAAAGTCAGAGACTTTGGCCACCTCATGAAAAGGAAGGATTCTCTGGAGAAGAAGAGCCTAATGCTGGGAACGATGGAGGGTAAAAGAAGAAGGGGGCGGCAGAGAAGGAGGTGGCTGGATGGAGTCACTGAACCAGTCGGCGTCAGCTTAAATGGTCTCCAGAGGATGGTAGAGGACAGGAAGGCCTGGAGGAACGTTGTCCATAGGGTCATGATGGGTCAGACATGATTTTGCAGCTAACAACAACCAATCTAAATGAATGTTTCTTCCAGGCTTGGATTACTTGACAGTTCCCAGTAGTAATAACCTCTGCTGTGACCTATTGCCTTTTCCTGGAACACAGAGACTGTCTTTACGGACTATTTACTTAGCCTCTGGCTCAGTTCTCGGAGTACAGTCTATTTGTTTCCGGCATTCCTAGTGGCTACTAATATGCAGAATTTGTCCCCTGGTCTCTCCACAAAGGTGCCCACTATAAATAGGCAGAAACAGGCAGCCTAGTCTTTTAGCAATTATTTTCAGTCTGTGCGTTCCTCCACGGACAGATAAAATGGCTGCTAGCATCCAGTAGGGGATGCTGCAGAAAAAAGAGAGAGACTGTATTAAGTCTCATTTTATAGGGGCAAAGTGGTGTTGGGGAAAGATAATGTATTCCAGAGACTGAAACTTAGCAAATAAATGCTTGGCTTTGAAAGTGGATGCATGTTTTATTTGGTATTCCTGTGCTCTTAAACCATCTCCACGGGATAGAGGTTTTTAAAAGTTTTTGGCTTTAGAGTATATTTACTGATGGGATGTAGATCAAAATGTGGCTTTATTTGAAATAGCAACTTCTCAGAGTCCATAAGGAAGTATGTCCTCTCCCCCAGACATACGTATGCCCCCCCCCAACTATCTTATAGTGCTTCTTTGAAAGACAGCACGGATAGTCCTCAACTTACAAAGGTCATTTAGTGACTGTTTGAAGTTACAATGGAACTGAAAAAAAAGTGACTGATGACCATTTTTCACACTTACAATCATTGCAGCTTCCCCATAGTCACATGCAGGGGTGGGCTGCTACTGGTTTGCCCCGGTTCATGTGATCCGGTTGCTAATTTTATCATTTTTAATAGCCGGTTCAGCGAACGGGTAAATTCCAGCCCTGGCTGGCCCCACCCACCCTGCCCCTCCCAGGAGTCTCCATGCAGCTCGTTTTGGATGCTGGGTAAGTACAGAGACTATGAAGGAGGCTCAGGGAGGGTGAAAAACGGGCCTCCCAGACCAGCCTCCAGAAGGCCTCCGGAGCCTGTGGAGGCTGTTTTTGCCCTCCTGGAGGCTCAAATAAAGTCTCTGGGAGGGCAAAAAAAAATGGGCCTCCCGGAGGCTCCAGAAGGCTGGAAATGGGGCCCCACCATGGTGCAGGAGGCTGACTAGGTCACGCCTACCATGGCCACGTCCACCTAGCAACCGAGCAGAGAACTGGTTGCTAAAAATTTTTAAGCCCATCCCTGGTCACATGATCAAAATCCAGAAGTTTGGCGGCCTGATTTGGGTTTACAACAGCTGCAGCGCCCTGGGGTCAATATGATCCCCTTTTCCAACCTTCTCTCAACCAAAGTCGATGGGGAAGCCAGACTCACTTAATAACTGTGTAACAAACTTAAGCACCACAGCCATTCACTTAACAACAGTGGCCAGAAAAATGGGGCAAAAACCAAGGTCTCGCTTAGCGACAGAAATGATGGGCTCCATTGTGGTTGTGTGTCAAGGACTGTCTGTATTGCTGAAAGGAGAGATAAGTTGCCTCTTAGAGTTAGCAATTTATGCTGGAGAATATAGAGCACTGTTTTTCAAACTGGGCCACGTTAAGACAGGTGGACTTCGACTTCCAGAATTCCCCAGCCAGCAGGAAATCCACCCATCTTAAAAGCATGTGGCCTGGAGAATTCTGGAAGCTGAAGTCCACCCATCTTACAGTGGCTAAGTTTGAAAAACACTGATGTGGAAGATCTATCCATCCATTCCGTGACATAAAACTCCCTAAAACAAAGAAATAAGGATATCCATACATGCCAAGTGCAAATAACCACCAACAAGCCCCTTGAAAGGGGGTTACAAATGGGAGAGTGGCAATGTGCAAGTTTTGATTAGAAGATCACTGCTGCTCACATCTTCCCCTTTTCTTTTTGGAGTCTGCTCACAGCATCTTTCACCCTAAAAATGTTCTACCTGAACTATAGGCAGAGAAGCAGGGAGGTGAAGGTGGGAGAGAGAGATCCTCCTGCAGTAGCTTAAGCCCATGTCACACTGCACCAACGGATGGAAAGAGGATGTAAAACGGAGAGAAACACTTGCCATCCGTTGGGTTAACGCGATGCATCCGTTCTGTACTCACTGCCTCCGTTTTTCATACTCTCTATCCGTCAGCATCCCGTCTACTGGATTTCATCCACTCAAAAAGTTTTGAGCTGCACAAAGCTTTTTGAGCAGATGAAGTATCCAACGCGTCCGTTCTACATCCACTACGCAAATGAGGAACATCCGTTATACATCCGTTGTCATCCATTACGCATCTGCTTATATCCGCTAGGCATCCGCTGTGCATCGCGTGCAACTCACATCCGCTCTAGTGGAAAACAGACACAGGGAGGAAGCGAAATGGACACGGAACAGACACGCAGCATTAGTAATACAGTTGTAGAAAGGATGAAAGCAGATGCATCTCACATAGAAAGCATTAAAATGGAAAAAACGTTCGTATAGGGGATGTATCTCGGATATTTAGGATGTCTGCAGGATGCCTGGAGTATGTGAAGGACACCTAGTGGAAAAACGATATTTCCTATAAAAAGGGGGAGAAATCACCTGGATATCACTTTCAGTCCAGCAACCCTGCTGTGCAGACTTCTTCAGCCTTGATCTTGCTTTTGCTCTTTCACAGCATCCAGTCGTCTCCACCATGGATCGTCACACACTCTTTTGGTAGCGGCCATCGGTTCTACAAACAGTGCGGAAGCCCTCTACAGGCTCTTTCACCTGTTCTATGGGAAGAAAAGGAGGCGTCAAGAAGTGTCTGGGTCCGAAGATAGACGGGAGAAGAGCAGAGTACGGACTGTATGACAAGCTGATGGGTGGAGCTGAGGAACGAAGACACTCGTGCATTCCCAGAACTTCATGCCACAAGCCATGTTTGACGAAATTGTGGAGTGGGCTGAGACCGCAGGTTGACCAAGGCAAACACCACTTCCGGCCCAGCCTGGACCCTGGGCTGAAGGTGGCACTCACTCTGTTGCCACCTGGCCTCTGGGACCAGTACAGGAACATGCAGTAACGTCTCGAGGGTGCCACACAACACCATCAGAATTGTGGTCAGAGAAGTGGTGGCAGGCCATCATCGAAGAATACCTGGAGGAGCTCCTCCAGTGCCCCTCCACTGAACAAGGCTGGAAGAAAGTTGCAGAGCAGTGGTATCAGAAGTGGAACTTCCCCACACCGTTGGAGCCATAGATGGGAACACGTAGCCTGCAAAGACTCCAGCCAAACTCAGGGTCAACTTATCACAACTACAGAAGGCTTCTTCAGCATCTTCCTCTTCGCATCATGGTCGATTGCTGACTACAAGTTCATGTACATCGATGCTTCAGGCAACGGCTCATCTTCAGATGCCAGGTATACAACGCCAGTGACCTCAAGGAGGGCTGGAACGCAACCTCATCATGGGCTTCCAATCCAGACCCCCTGCCCAACGACACACAAGATGTGCCTACTTCATCGTGGGGGGATGACGCCCTTCTCCCTCAGAACCTACTTCATGAAGCCCTACACTTACGAGATGCCTCACCCGTGAAGAGAGATCTTCAGCTACAGTCTGTCCAGGGCAAGGTGGGTGGGTGCAGAACGCCTTTGGAATCCTGGCCAACAGGTTCCAGGTACTTCTCACCACCATGCAGCATCGCCCAGAAGACCGTGAGGAACATCGTGGAAGCTTGCTGCATTCCTGCACAATCTCATGCACACACGCTACCCAGTGTTGCAGAACAGGCTTGTGACCACCAACAGGCAATGGGACATGGAGCCTGGGGAATGGAGGCAGAGGGCGAAACCTTGATAGAAACTGTGGATGTGCAAGGCCCGCAAAGAGAGCTTTCACGTGAAGGGAAGAGCAGCGCAACCTCCTGAAACACTGGGCAACTCCCCAGCTGAAGCAGTGGATTGGCAAGACCAGGATGGTCCGATGCTTAATGGATGCTTCCTTCAGCCTGTTCTCATCACACTGATGAGATTGTGCCATGTATGTTGAGTGTCCTACAATGAACAGGGCTTTAATAAAGAGTTTGTGTTTATGTTG
>BHFT01065074.1:0-22868 GCA_004320025.1 Laticauda laticaudata | reverse complement strand
AAACGCTATGCATCCGTTGTGTACTCACTGCATAATTGTTTTCATGCACATCTATCTGTGGCATCCGATCCAACTGCGAATTTCATCGGTGCAAGAAGTTTGCAGCGGCACAAACTTCCATGTTGAAGCGGATGAACTTTTGCCGCCATCGATGTTACATCCGCCGAATATGCCGGGCAAACACAATGTTATGTCCGTTATCATCCGGTTAAATGTCTGCTGTATCCTCTCTGCATCCTTGGCATCCCTCAACTCACATCCACTGCACTTGAAAACAGAAAGAGGGTAAGGAAAAAATGGTACATGGGAACGTCGACACATGTAGTAGTACAGGAAATAAGAAAGGATGTAAGAATTATGCATCTCGTATATAAGTCACTAGAACGGACAAAAACGCTTTCATTGTGATCTGGGATAGTATCTCGTTCAAGATAGGATGTGAGTATGTCTAGAGTATGTAGAAGGACACCTAGAGGCAACCGATATTTTCATATAAAAGGGGAAAAATCATGTTGAATCCTCAGTATCGCATCCACATCCGTGGATTACAGACCTTTCATCACCCTTGGTTGGTCTTTCACATCATCAATTGTATCTCCACCGAATGGACTGATTTAAAACAGATCAATGACTAGCTGCGCTCATTCATCACAGAACCAAACCTGTTCAGACGTGATTTCCAAGTCTTTACACCAGAAGGAGAAGAGAAGGACATCCAGAGCTTTAATGGGGCCGAGGGATGCGATCCGTGAGAAGAATGGAGTTTGGACTCGTTGACCAGGTTGATGTGTTGAGCTGACGGAATGAAGACCCTTCGTGCGCACCTGGCCCTCTGAAACACATACAGAAAACATGCAGTATGCGTGGAGGGTGACCACACAAACACCATCAGCAAATGGCTCAGAGGACTTGGTACAGGCCATTA
Organism: Laticauda laticaudata; assembly: GCA_004320025.1. Lineage (NCBI taxonomy): Eukaryota > Metazoa > Chordata > Lepidosauria > Squamata > Elapidae > Laticauda > Laticauda laticaudata. Next base: position 21,943 of record BHFT01065074.1, on the reverse strand, counting down.
TTGAAGATATGTGGAGGAGCTCCTCACGGTGCCCCACCACTGAACAAGGCTGGAGAAAACTTCGCAGAAGAGTGGTATCAGAAGTGGAACTATTCCCCACCACGTTGGAGCCAAGATGGAAGCACGTGGCCCTGCAAAGCCCAGCCAACTCAGGGATCCACTTAATTACAACTACAATGGTTTCTTCAGTATATCCTCATTTTGCCATGGTTGATGCTGACTACAAATTCATGCTCATCGATGCTTCAGGCACTGGTCAGCTTATCAGATGGCCCATGGGTATCAACGCACAGTAGACCATCAGGATGGCTGAATGCAACCTCATCATGGGTTTTCCAGTCTTTCCAGATGCGCTACCCAATGAACACCAACTAGTGTGCCCTACTTCATCGTTCGGGTGATGACATCGTTCTCCTCAGAAAAAAAAACCCCCTAAAAAACCTCATGAGTCATACCACCTTGCAAGATACCTACACCCCGTGAAGAGAGGATCGTTCAACTACAGGTTGTTTCTCAGGGCAGACAGTGCGGTGGAGAATGCCTTTAGCATCCTGGCCAACAGCCTTCCCAGATACTTCATCACACCATGAAGCATGACACCAGAGACTGTGAGAAGCATTCATCAGAAGCTTGGGCAGTCCTGCACAAATCTCATGCACACCCCGCCTACCCAGTGTTGCGAAAACCAGGAACTTGTCGACCGGCAACAAATGGGAATGGGACATGGAGCCTGGTAATGAGCAATGACGTTAACTCTGATAGACCACTGTTGGAATGTACAAGGGCCCCAACAGAGCTTCATGTGAAGGGAAGAAGCCATACAACCTTTACTGAGACACTGGTACAAATCCAGCTAGTGAGCGAATGGAGTGGCAAGACAGGATGATAGATGATTAGATGGTGCTTCCTTGAGGCTGTCGATAACACTCGATGATTATTGTGCCATGTCATGTTGAGTGGTCCTACAATGAATTAGCGGCAATTATATAAGAGCTTTGTTTGTTTAAAAATGTTGGTTGATCAACTGAAATAATTGTTATTAGATAATAAAGGTCCATATGTGTGGTCAGCTGGGATCGGTGGACCATAAGCCACTATGCTTGCATAGTTTTATACTATCCCACAACTATCCTATCGTATCCACAACAAGCATGCAAAGGGCTTAACCATTTATTTCAAAGTTTTCACCAACGCTTTATTAGTAAAAAAAAATGAAACCAAGTAAACTAAGTGTCTAAGCAAGATACACCTTCATTAACTTTCTTAGCTAAAACTTTCATGACTTTGATTAAATAGAGCAAACATGAAACAGTAAAGTGTCTTAAACCAAAGATAAACGTAACAATAACACTCAGTCTCTGACACATATTCCAGTCATCTGAGTCATGTCCTATAGGTCTCAGCTGTGTCAGTGGGCAGGACTGTGCGACGTGGCTGATGAGTTGAGTACTGGTCTGAGGTCACATTGCTTGGCCCCAAAGGTACACAGCTATGGTGGTGATGTTCAGAAGCTATCCGAGAGAATGGACTCAGTCCCGTGATGTATGAGAGGTCCTTCATAAGGACTTGAGAGACTGTCAGGCCCAAAATACTGATGACAGATGCCCGCAGTTGACAGCTTGGCTGTGGGGTGGAGAAGGAGGGTCGTCATGGGGTTGTCTGATCTTGCAGCCTTGGCGTGAGAGGAAGTCGGCATCATGTGGTGTCGGTGAATTAGGGCCTGGACTGGAAGTTCTGCTTCTTGCTTGTGGGATCCTGGTAGTCGTAGCCTTGTACTGGCTGGTGAGGGGCCTATTGAAAGCTGGTTGGAAGGGCTGTTGACTCACCTGCGACCTCAGTGGAGGAGCCAGACCTGGACTTGGGTAGAAGCAGCTTCAGCTGGGCCTGAAGGTTGTGCAGAAGTGCTGTTGACAATCTTCTGCTTTGTCATCACCTGGGACTGGGCCTCAGAGCAGGTCCCTCAGGGTCTGGCATCACGTCAGGTGATGAATAGTGTTCCCAACCCGGAGGATGCTCTGTTCCAAATGGACCAGCTGAGAGAGTAAAGTTCGTGCTGCTCTTACATTGTGTCCCTGATCTCCACACAGCACATTGTGGTCCTGGCCCTCCAGATTCTGCCTCTCTGCCTGCATCCTCTGGACTGGGGGTGGAACAGACAAGGTGGGGGTTGCCTCTGGTGGATGGCTGCATTCTTCTCCGATCTCTGTGACAGCAGGGCGTCATCGCTCCACGGGATCCTCCAAGCTCACCGGCATGGGGAGTGCAGCTGTCAGGTGGGGGTCTCTTGCTGTCGGGCCCTCTGAAGATACCGCCTGGACAGGTGCTGGCTCCTGGCTGGAAGAGGACTGGGTCTTGTGGAGCGTGTCTGAGGGAGAGGGTGTCAGAAGGGGCTGCTCCTCGGTGGCCCGGATCTCACCTCCAGGAAGCTTGCACTAGGCACCTACATCTTCCTGGTCCGGTGCAGGGCTTGACGTGGCCTGCTCAGATTTCTTGAGGTAGGCTAGTCCACGTCCAGGTGTGAGTGTGGCTTTCCACCATACCAGAAGTACACTCTTCGCGATATGTACCCCAGGCTCTCGGCATTGTCTCTCCAAACTGCTGCTTTTCTTCTTGGGTGCTCACATGTCTCGACATCACAGTCTGTGGCCCTTTCCTCCACGAACGCTCCAGCGGGTAACCATCCTCTCCCCCATCAGCCATCTCCTGCACTCAATCCTCATGCTCCTCAAGAATACGGTGATAACCTATACGTACCTGTTTCCGCCTCTCTCCCCCTATTCTGCCTTCCCTTGCCTCTTTCCTTCACCTACTTGTATCAGGGGTTGACGCAAGGGCACATCTCACAGCGCGAAGCTTGCAGCGAGCAGTAGCGCTTCAGGGGCTGAGCAGCAGGGCCTTCAGCGGCTACTGACGCGATCAAAGCAGCAGGCCTCATGGGCTTGAGCCAGGGCCTCTCAAGGGCAGCAGGGCTTTGAGGGCCTTCGGGGCGCTTGGTCGCACCAGTGCATAGTCAGCAGCAGCAAGGCAAGCAGCAGCAGCCAGCAGCTCATGCAGTCAAGTGCAGGGGGTGTATGCTCCGGATTCTGAGCTTCTTCACTTTGCAAGGGCTTGAACGAGTGGGCACGGGAATTCCTTTCTTGCCTGACTGCCCGAACCATTGGTGTTCTGCAAGATGTATGTGGACAGCACGTCCTTTTTCCCGTGTATAGCTGACTGCGTGCGTGCTGCAACTCCTTTTATTTATCCGCCGGAAGCTGATTACAAGGCATTACTCCCATATGTGCTAAATTCTGTGGCGGGACAGAAAAACGTCACTTTTTTGCATACCCGCAATCAGACATCCGTCACGGCATCCCCTTGGTTTCCTATAGCATCCATGATGCATCCGCCTTATCCGCTTATGCATGCCGCCGCCTTCGCTATGCGTCCGGCTTCAAAATTTCTCCCCCGGAACCTCTTCGAACTACGGTGTCATCTGCTTCCATCTACAGCGTCTAGGCTCCATATGAACAGCCGCTTTTACTACATCGCCGGTCTACTCCCCACGCCGTTCTTTTCCATTCTTTCTCATCAAAGTTTAGTTGCCACTTTTCTGGATTGTGGATGACAATGATGGGAGACCACCCCGAAATTTTTCTCATTCCCCAATGACGCGCTGCTCTGGGCCATCATTTTGGCCATAAAAGTCTTATTTAGTCACCCAGTATTAGAGATACACATAACATTAATTTTCTTTTTTCTCTTATAGTTAATTAGCTATAGTGACTAGCTGCATACTTAATTTCTATTTACACTTTTAATACAATTACTTCACAGGCTTCATAACCATCTTTACTATACTGCATGCATTCGACCCAACATCTCCTACTCTTGCTCCCTCAATACTATTCCATTCTTTTTAGTTTACAAACTTTCTAATCTTTCACTCCTATAAGCGTCAACCCTTCTTTCTTTTCTTCGCTTGACTCTACGAGCCATTCTATACATTTTACTCCCAGGCCTGCGATAACTTAGCTGTTTACCCCTTAATCTTTGATTTGCTAAATGGTACTGCTCCATTTCTAGTCACAGACTTATAATTTGTTCTATATTATTCACTCTTTCTGTACGTGTAGTACCTCACAAGAACAGGAACAAATTGTCGTTTATGGTGGTGAAGGGTGGCAGGTGCACATTGTGCACAGCCTTCATTTGTTCAAGCTTGAGCACGTGGGCATGTGTGTCATTGCGTCATTGCAAACGGGGCTGCAAGTGCCAGCACTAGCTACTTTTGGGAAGGTTGGGTGTGCACATGAGCCCAAGCGTGCAAATTGGACACAAGTGCCTCGGCTAAGTGGGCTGTGGCGCTAGGATCTTGGACTCCTAGATTTTAGACCTAACCATCGTGTAATAAGTACATAGAAACACAAAACCACCAGCAATGGAAGCAGACTTAGTAAAAACCAAGAGCAAAACTAATTATTAAAAAAACAAGTCGGACAACACTCACTGTGATTTAAAAGTAAGCTTCGCTACACAGGTTACAGTTACTGGAAAGAATCATAAAATATGTGACGAATGAACTTGGTTCAGGAGGGAATATATGAAAAAGAGCCCTTCTTGTTCGGGTTCACTGCGCTTGGCCTGTCCTGTCCTCACTTGAACAGAACATCTGGCTAAGAACATCAGTGAGAATTATCGTTTCTACGGGTATTAGTATAGCGCAGATAGATTTTTCAGATGGCAGGAAGTCCACCTAAAACGTTAGAAAAATGATTTTGTCGGACGTGTGCTATGCAGTGAAAGAAAAATAGATATAGCAGTCTGACTGGCTGAGAAATTCTGGGGAAGTGAAGTAGCAGAAGTCTTATGAAACTTTTTATTTATTTCTATTTATTTATTATGTCTCAAAAGCAAGTGATTAGACAACAGGTATACAGTGTAAACATGCTTCACATGATACCATGAAATGGACTACAATATAAAAAAGAAACAATAGGATAGGGCGCGATAATCAGCGTGATCACATCTGGTGCGGCTTATGCACCGCCCCCTTACAGACCTACTTAGGAAAGGCGGTGAGGTCACATAGTAACAGTCTTAAGGTCTAAAACGGTCTCGCGGCGTGTGGGTGAGAAATACCACAGTTACAGGTCAAAGTCATGTCATACCAGTTGACCACCTCTGCTTATTGCTGTGAAGTCACTTATGCTTCTCTGCCAAGTCAAGTTTGCGTGCAGTTTTATCATTTGTCGTATGTATCTCTTGTTGCTGCTCCGTTTGTATTGTGTGAGTCTGAAAGCTGAAGATACTCTCTATCTGATAACCGGCACTAATGCTTACGAACACCATCCTGCGCAGTCTATTTTAGTTACAACATATAGCTAGATTGGGTCCAGGGCAGAGCTAAGTTCTGAGATTTTTCCTAGGCTCTGAAAATATTCAAGGCCCACATCTCCCTGACTCGGTGGCATCAAGTAATTCCTGGCTACAGAGTGAGGAGGCAGATGTGCTCCGCGGATAGTCATCCCTCACCTCTATGAAAAATTACTTAGCTCTTAGACTTCTACTTGTAACCTTTTATTAATATCCCTGTTACGTGTTAATATTGCGGATTACCAGACCTTGATAGACACGCTGCTCATTCACTGTATTTCGGTCTACACAATCATTGCTAGTTCGGGACGACCCGCTGACTAGTAGCCACTACCCATTAAACCACTTATTAGAATTTGTTTCCTTGAAGATAATACGTTAATCATTAGCAACAAGAAAACCACCAAAGCAATTAGATGTACTTTTTTCTTCCTGCCAACTTACGCAACATGCCAATAATATGCGATTTCTCTTTCAGCTAAATCCATTACCTACCAGCTACAGTCCCTTCCTCCTTACCAAGAGACTATAGTTATTAATATATGACATTGCATGGAGATGACACTTGTATTTTATAATACCTTTCTCTCTTATCTTTTAAACCTTCTTGTGCATTAATCCTTCTTTCACCTGCATACCCATTTTTCCACCATTAATACCTTATTTGTATCAATGTTCACTTGCCGTCTACAATCATAGCGCCAATGAAAGACCGATTAACTGCAGGGAGTCTTTACTTCAAGAGTGGAAAGATAAATCTTTGGTCAGGATAATGCTGCTTATTGATCATTTGTAATCGTTTTTCAACAGTTCTCTCTTTTTTAAAAAAAATAACGTTTGATTTTAGAAGCAGCAGTATTATAGGATTTCAAATGCAGCAAAAGTAAACAGCCGGCAAAAACAATAAATATAGGACAGACTAATTCATATTTACATCCAAACGGGCAAGCGCTGATAATACCAATTATTGGATCCTCGATTTGAATCTTATGTCTAGATCAGCTAAATTAACTTTATTTTATGCGTGTTAATAACACAGCCCTATCAGCCACAGACCTCTGAACGATGAAAGTTAGAACACAACCACGTCAAAACATATTGAAGATGGGTCTTACTCTCATCTAATACCTATTAAATTTAAATTATTATAGCCTTATTATTGCTATTAAGCACCTAATCTATGGCCATCTCTATTTCATACAAGTATCGATCTGGACAGCGATATTCAAACAGTCGCCGTTAATTCCCTCTTTCCTTCCTATCTTCCATTTACTCTAAGCAGATGAGATATTCAGTCAAACTAAGACAATTAAGACAAGTGGATGGGAACCTTCATGGCTTCGATCTTACTCTAGACTAGTACGTTCTTTTCAAACGAGGTATTTGCCATCAATTTCAGTTTGAATCAGCTATAAAATTTTATCTCCCAAAATGGAACGATTGGGCTACCTTGCTAAACTCCTACCTCCATGTGCTTTACTAGGGAGCGAAAGCGAGTGGAGATAACCTATAGATGTACCACAATCTCCATATAATGCCTTAACTCCTTGTCCATTCACCTAATGCAGCCGGCCTCTTCCAAACCTTAGGAACTTTAATATCTATGTGGTCTCTCATACTCCTAGACTGATTTACCATGCCAGGTTCCATGAGCTGATCTCTACAGTAGTTGCCAAGGTTGCGGAAAACCTCTGATTAATGCAGGAGTGGTGGGAGCGTTCTTCCAGTTCGGACTGGTTTGGGAGCACCCCTTGTTCCTGATGTTCAGCTCACTCTGAACTCAGTTCGTCTCTTGATGCCAGGAAGCTGCCGGCCTGGCCCCACATCCCTTGTCTTCTTTCTCGTCTTTATGTTTTGTTAGAGTCTCAAGACTGATTTTCCGCCCGCTGTGCAGCCAGCTGTCACAGGTGCTCGCGCGATCATCGCACAACCCCGGCCGATCCTCCACTCCGTAACCAAACGAATCCAACGCCCATACGCTCGCTCAATAACACCCACCAGCACCTGTCCGACACGTCACAGCCCTACCAAACATGACACTAGCAATTTGCAGCCTCACGACATGCTTTTCTTCACAGAGACGTCCTGCCTCTGCCTGATTGCATGTGAGTATGGCAGCTATGCCCTATTTTTTAATATTGCAGCAAGCCAAATTAGATCACCGCACGCCACCACGGTCGTCCTCAAAGTTGTGTGGTTTTGGCTGGCTATTTCTTGCCTGGTTGGAATCTCACCCCTTGAATCTGCCAAGGTCATTCATCCTTATCCCAACCTCCATGAGTCTTGTTAAAGCTGGGTAACATGAGGCTAATATCTAGGCAGTTTCAAATTAAAAAGAAAGGTTTATTGCAGCTTTATGTTCTCCTCATAGATTACTGAGATACTAACAAAGTCAAGGCTATGTTTCCCTGGGAATTGAGAATATCCTTTGTGGGTAGTAAATAGTCCACGCATCCCACGAGTGATGACGTGCTTGACTCTTGCTCCCTTGGGATCAGCATGGTACCACTTCCTTACATGTGGTACATCAGAATGTGCTCGGTATTTCTTACTCTTCCCTTGATCACCCTGATTATACGCCAATAGGAAGGACCATAATTATAAATTAATACAATTTATTCATTTCCAAAACCCACTGATGAGTGTTGGTCCTTCACTTGTAAAACTAACGATGTACACTTGTTCGAATCTACAGTGTCAAATCTAAAAGCAGATATTCTGGAATCTCTCTGCTTGTTGCTACTTCTGAAAAATGCTCGGTACTTATTTGTCGTCATCTTAATTCCTAGTAGACCTTGGAAGTAGCTTCACTCTACTTGACATTCTCTGCTTTTGATTTTTTCATCCAGTTATGTTAATGGAGCACCTGCTGTATCTTGTTTTCCAGTCACATAGTTTTCTGTAATAATTCACCTCAAGTGATCTTGCAGTAGCTCTTTATAAAATTATTTGTTCAGGTGAGCAATATAGCACTTTCTTACGAGAGGTTGAGGCCCTCGGATCGCTTGGAACCAAAAAACAACTCAACATTGCTTAGCCTCGTCCCTTAAGCTTATTCGTGAACTGTAGGTTACTTCCTAATCTTACCTTCAAGAAACTACGAGAAGCTCTTGACTAAGAACTAATTTCCATAACAATTTAGATTTCATTCGGTCTTGGCGTTCCAACACTATGCTTACTGCTGACATACTTCTCTTCTGTCTCTTCAGGGCCATGCTTCTATGTCCTTGATACAAAGTGCAACTCTAGGTATGAACTTCAATCGGTAGGCTTCAGCTCCATGGCTTATAATTTCATCATCCTCGATTAGAATTGTGACAACACCACAAGGAATGCAATTTGCTTACCCAGTGGTCACATATACTGCTCAACCATAACGGTCACCTAGCTTTCAAATCTCATAAAGCGCAGTTGGACTGCTCCTTGCCTTATTCTATTTAGCATCATGCTCATAATGTGCAGTATTGATCGATAACGTTCATTGGCGTTGTCCCCTAGGGCGTGGGTTTTCAGCCTCAGTTTCGCCGACCTAATGCGTTTTGGCGAACTGGATGCTAATTTTTACCTGTTCCAGTTCGATCGTGAACTAGTAGTTCTCCTTATCGACACCTGCTGGCCCTTATGCCCCATCTCCCTACCCACGTCCTCGCTTCCATGGCAACTATCCCAACCATTTGACTCTTGCTTTGTACCCTCAGGCTACAGAGTGCAGGCGAGGGGGTGCGTTGACTAGAACGGCCCATGTGATCCTATACGGTATAGTAACCTTTAGGCCGATCCAGAGGTTCAAGAAGGGCCAAAGCAAAATCTAGGCGATACTATTTCATCCTCCAGAGAGCCTCCGGACTTCTCCGCCTCCAGGAGGTAGAACCAAACTTCTGCCCTCCACAGTCCCCATCTCTTCCCCTTCAGGATAGTGCAGTAAAAGGCCAATCGTAGGCCACACACCCCTCGGTATAGTCGAGGTCCACCAATCCCAGTAACTGACGAGTAGAAAATCTCCGTGATCTGTCCTAACATTATACTTTGAAGTCGCACTCCCACCCATTGTGTTGCCTCCCTAAGTCTATGCTGCATATCTTCCCTCTCCCCGTCCATCACTGATTGTGAGTGGAATGTCAGGATACATACGATAAGAAATTCTTAAATCACGCCACATGTTGACACAAAATCTACACCTGCACAAGCACAAGCTGAAGTCTCCACGTCCTCAGAAGACGGCCCAGGTGGCGATACACGAGAGAGTTGGCTAGAGAGCCAAATATGCACTAGTTGATCTATCAGCATGCGAAGGAATCAGCTTCAGTATCTGCCTTCAACATTACAAACTATCAATAAGCACTTCTCCCAGCATCGTGGGATGAGCACCTAGCTGCGCCGTGACATCCGTCGCCTCCAAGGTTAGTTCCCTCGTACTGCCCTCAGTCCTATTTATCTCATATACTCTATGCTCTATCAGATAATGAACTTTACAATCGCTACTTGACCTACTTATTATGGGGCCATCTAGGAATTCTCAAAGCAGCCCATTTTGTTAGAGAGGATCCTCGTGCATTAAAAAGGCTCATCCCACCAAACTGTCTTTCCTGCTCATGGATGCATTCCCTGTTTTATCTCCAGCTATGTTCCCCTTGATGCTGTTCTAGTAGACAGAAGACGGTAATAGTATTCAACCACAAGCGTTTCCAGCTATTCCTTCTTTCGGGGTTCATGTGGATTTGGTCGATACATTATGCAGCAAAAACACAAAACAACAATCACAAACAACCGAAGCTTCCTCTGAGATCACTCTCTCCGAATCGAAAAGCAAGTGAGAAGCTAATCAAGCCTGACTAAAAGGCGTTCATGCCTTTCAGACGCTTTTACACTTACTTCGTAGTCGGCCTTGCATAGGTACAAAAACGTGGCTCCCGCTCCATCACACAGAGCTATTCTGTTCCAACAGGAATGGTCTTTCGCTTATACAGATTATAGCAATTCCGGATCTAGTCATCCTTCTCTGCCAATACGAGCTCAAAGCCACTGATATTACAGTCAGCAAGTGTACATTGCTCCTAGTGTATCATAACTGGCAGAGCACTCCCATTTCAGCTTTTCAGCTCTCATCCTACTGACTACATGACAGTTGCAGGAACATGACCTTTGATCCCGATGGCTGTTAGGCATCCAAGTTTGACGTTGGTCACAAAGCGTTTCTGGCTTCTGCACCAGGGACCGTCTCATACTTATGGCACCTATCTCTCTAATTAAAGAACGAGGTCTTGCTGGGATTGGGTATCTGTCTATGTTCTGCATTGAAACAGAACGGTACTTGTGGGGGACCAGGAAAGATCTGATAGCAGTGGTTCCCATAATATCTCAGGCTGCCTGCTGCTCACCAAATTTGAAGAGGATAGTACAAGCTTTTCTCCTAAAGCACTGAGGGCAGGCTACCTAGACTGGCACTCACGGCGGATGACGAAGTACTACATCAAGGACTGTAGAAATACAACCACATAGAACATAGAGAAGAGTAATTTCCTTGACGACATCATATCAAATCAGCTGGAACACAACTTGCTCCACGATATGCCTGCTGTGGATGCTCCAACAACTCCGGAACGATATTTTTCAAGAAAGGATGGGACAACTCATTTGATCCTGAAATGGCTCTCCTTCTCTATTACTCCGTTCTCCTGCCTCTCGCGCAGGTGAACGACTGGCCTGGTACATGCAAGACTCTCGCAACGGCCCTACTTTCCAACTCTGTTTACTTCTTGTTAACTCTCTTCCATATTCTCCAGGCACTTTACCGCCACTTGAGCTCACTCGAGGGCCTATCTATGACATCATGTACCTATTCTCAGAGAGAGAGAGTTCCTAGAGGATGGGCGCTCCAAGATGAGCAATCCTCAAAGTTTGGTAATGGAATTATATAAATACTCTGTACCCTCGGGACCGACTGCAGATTGCGAATTCCTGCTCTAATTTACATCATTGCGGACACCACTACACTCGTCTATTGTCTTCATTCTCTCTTATCTCATTTCCAGCATCCTTGTCGGTTCCAGAGTACTCCTTGTAACGCGTTGTACATCGGATATATTGCCAATTTACTTCTGCTTATCTGACGCCCCGCCTCAATGTCTACATCTTGATCCTGTTAGGTGGCAGATCCACGATCTTCCTTATCACAATGCTATCCAGAGACGTCAACAAGCTTTAGCTCAATCAAATATTGCCATACGCATGCTGCAACCCGCTCATCGACTATCCTCCTCCATTCCTTACTCCCCTCCGCCGTAGGCTCCATCACCTCTAGTCCAGCATTTTCTACGCAAAGCATACCCTGTTTCTAGCCTCTTTCCATTTTCCACAGTTCTGAAAGTTGGCACCTTATGCAAGTCAGTGCCATATCATAGCATCAAAGAAATTCCATTTTGCTGATATGTTTTCTACACATGTTGGAAGCCTGACCTACACTCACTACTATTAAAATTCAACTCTATGCGCACTATTCAAAATAAAATACAGGGTCAGCATGAGCACACCTCCAAAACATTCAATATCAAAGCCTTTATTTGCTTAGTCCACGATAAATCTCACAATATCAATTCACAAACATCATCACACACCATTCTGTAATTACAAGCACTGAGAGCTCGCAAGAGGAATAAAAGAACTTTACAACTCAGAACATCTTCTTAGAACGAGAAAAGCTCTAGGAATCCAGCACCTCTACTGCGAACCCACAGACAATCCCAAGCCACCTCATACCTCTGTACCTCATAATTACACAACCCAAGCACGATCAATCTAGATGTCTACTAACGTGGGGACTGCCGCTCCATATACAAATCTTAGGTCTCGTTTCGAAGACCCCCACGCGCATTACTCTAGCCATTTAAATCACATATGTACAGATCCGCTCGGCAACACTTTGTGATTGCTAAGAAGTAAAGCGATGAATCTCGGGCAAGACAGCAAGCAACAAATCTTGTCCGTGCTCTGACAGAAATTAAACAACTGTCTGCCCCTCCTTGACAGCCGCTTCGTCGACCACATAAGCAATCCTCCAATGACCGTCTACCACTGACTGAAGAGCCAAAAAACGTAACTCGATTATCGGCCTCGCCTAAGACCATAAACAATCATAATCGCACAGAACAGTTTGCTAAGATTGGGTACTGTTCTTAGTTTAATGAAAATGATGACCAGAGCATGTCATGCACCAGATCGATAGTAGTAGTTAAATCTACATCATTATCTACCAGGGCCTCCTAGTAGGCTCCAGCGGCCCGGTGTCAATACTGGGCGCCCGCAGCCAGACTGCATCTATGCTGTAACGGTCACACCCAGCTCCGCCTCCGATGAAGGTGTGGGAAAAACCGTCGGATTAATACAGGTTGGGTATTCAAATTTCTTTTAACAACTGGTTATGTGTGGCGCCATGGATATACTTCAGTTCAGTCGGTGTGGCTGCGATGGTTTCTGACCCACGATCGGACCATCGGCATTGGTGTCCCGACATCGATTATTGCTGGTGTTAGCCAATCTCTACGACAAGAATCAGCTCAACCTTCGAGACTTCGCTTCTATACCTCTTCATCGCCTCCCCCCCACCTCTCACTGCATTCAAGTGCACTCTCCCTCCTCCATCCACAAGCAACTCCCTATGACTATGGGATCGCTGCCTTGTTTCTAAGTGTGAACAAATATATGGTCAAATCAAGCTCCACTTTACTCTTACGTAGTGTAACTTCACGAATCCTTGTAACTTCACGCATTGCATCAAATTCGCTCACCTCTCAAACGAAGCAATCGCGCACAGAGTACCTTCAGCAATGTGAGGCCCGCTATACCGCGCGAACACACTTAATACTCCACGCCACGTGTGATCTCCTGTTATCGATAGGATCGATTAGGCTCCGAACCTTACTGGCCCAAGAGAATACAGATAGTATACATTAACTGACCGTACTACCACATTGGCAGATCGGCTCATGTTTCTGTCCATCACTAGCAAAGAGTCACCAGATGTCTATTCATTCCCCTGTCCGCCTTCTGGACTTACCACGGATCTCTCCCCCTAGCGGCGCCACGTAATTGACGTTTCTAATACAACCGCCTTCTCCCACACTAACCTCTCTTGATATCTGAACTTCGTCGCAGGACGTCCTCCTCCTCATGTCCTTTGCTAGAACCGTTAGCATGGTATCTGCTCTCTAGAAAGCCATCTCATCATTGTGCGTGCATCCTCTCTACCACCTGCCGCCACGCGTCAATAGGTTGACTTGTAATCTACATCCTCCGGTATGACATTCAACCCCAACCACTAGGCCTGGGCTAGCCGTGAACTCCTTCCGAGTCTTCTATGATTTCGAAACGCAATCAAGACTCTCTGACCTATCTTGATTGACGAAAATAATCAAGCCACCTTCAACGCGGAGCGCCAGCCTTTCTTGCATTACACCAGTGAGTACCCTCCACATAAGAGCACTCAGTGTCTACTCGCAGTCACACTCATACACTATTCTCCAACCTTACCTCCTATCCATAACATGAAAGTAGACACAAGCTACACGAGAGAAACTGACCGATCGGATAGAAACTAATTCACATGGCAAACGCATTCCAGCAACAAGACCTTGGCATTCATACCAGAACCGAAAAAGCTTAGCGCAGACTCTCCAGTCCTCCTTACCTTCGCACGACTACTCTTCACCAGCCTTACACAACACATCGTAAGAAAAGACACCTACACTTAACCAATCTGGACCCTCAATAGGCTGGTCCCTTTCAGCAACGCTACGCCCACATTGCTCCGCTCCGCTATCGCTCCCATCACTGCCTCCCGAGGCGGTAGCTTCTTCCAGCCCAAGGCAGACTTGGACGCCTACTTGTCGTGACGATTAAATGCCAAAGCACGGGCCCCAGTCGGGGCATGCGAACTCACAGCCCTTCAAGGTCCCCTCTATCCAACATTTGTCTGATAAAGCTGAACACCCAACACAGGAGACCTGGAATTGCACCCAGTATTTCCACGTACCTATCGCTATTCTATGCGACGATCCCTTAACTTAACCATATTCTTATGTTACACTCCTACCTTTCTGGATGGTAATCTGCAAACCCTACACATCGGCCTAGTTCCGTTCTTTTATTGTGATACAAATTCTCTTCTCACTGACGAAACTTCTATCGCTTTTAGGCCGGTCGGCACTTTCTCTATCATCTCGCATCGTTAGGAGACAAGACAAAATCTTACTAACATCAGTTCTGAACATATAGCAGGATGGTATTGCTAATTTATCCTACTCCTGGATCGATATGACTCCCCCTCTTCTGATTAAGAACGTATGAGGGAGGCCACCTGAAGATTATAAATTGACTGTACAAAGTTTAAAAACAGGAAAATTGGGATGGATAGTATTTGTTTTAAGCCCCTGTCACACTGCCACCACGGATTGAAAGGATGTTACATGGAGAAAAACATTGCCATCCGTTGCTTACGTGTGCTTCTGTTTCTGTACTCACTGCCTGGGTTTTGCTTCCTCTCTTATCTCTTCCTCCAACGGATGGCAAGCTTTTTTTAACATTTTACATCCTCTTTGCATCCGTAAGTGCAGTGGGACCGGGCCTTAATAGTTTGGTACACTGTCCTGTGTTCAGTTAGCTAATAGTTAGTTAATAAAATATGTAATGTAATGTTCTTAGCATTGTTGACGTTCATTGACATTTTTCTTAACAGGCTTGTGATTGGTGGCAAGGACTGTGGTTGGTTTTGGCAGAGAAAAAAAAATTCAAGATAAATTATTTACCCAAAGCACCCAGGCCTTCCGTTCATTCCACATTGTGGAGCCTACCAGTTGAGCTTTCTGTTTTGTCTTTCATCTCTTTTCTCAATTTTCAAGAATCAGGAAGGTGGGTTTCAACCCAAGGTAGATCAGTTCTGCTCACTATGATACAAAGAAGATTTTGAGACCCTAAAGAAGAGCAACAAAGGGGATTAGGCATCTGGAGACTAAACCATACGATGAACAATTGAGGAAATTGGGTATGTCTAGTTTAACGAAAAGAAGGACTAGGTCTTCTGGTGTTTGGAGGTCTATCATAGAAAAGAAGGGATTAGCCTATTCTCAAAAGCACCTGGAGCCAGTACAAGAATTAAGTTCATTAAACAGAGATCTAATCTAGAACTAAGCAGAAATTTCCTGACAATGAGAACAATTAATCAGTGGAACAGCTTGCCTCCAGGAATTATGGATGCTACATTACTGGAGCTTTTTAAGAAGAGATTGGCCAGCCATTTGTCTGGAGTGGTATAAGGTTACCTGCAGATAAGACTAGGATACTCCAATTTCCCTTCCTACTCTATTATTCTATGCTCTTGATCTGACTAAGAAAACAATGCCATATAAATCAGGGAACGGTTTTGATCTGTCCCTCACCTCAAATCTTTCCTTCCTTCCTTCCTTCCTTCCTTCCTTCCTTCCTTCCTTCCTTCCTTCCTTCCTTCTTTCTTTCTTTCTTTCTTTCTTTCNTTCTTTCTTTCTTTCTTTCTTTCTTTCTTTCTTTCTTTCTTTCTTTCTTTCTTTCTTTCTTTCTTTCTTTCTCTCCTATTCCCAACAAGGAGATATTGGTCCATGTCCAATATTTTTGCCAATCATTCACTCTTGAGAGAGTTATTTTAATTCCAATGCCATCCATACACTAAAAAAAAACACATTTTGTTATGTATTCTGCATAACCAAATGCTAGTTATTATTAGAGCTTGCTACAATAGCGGCAGCATTATCTTGTCTTCTTGCCATTTCTCCTGTCACTCATCATAATTTTAGAATGTATGTCTGCATCCAATGCTTATTTATCCTTTTATCTTGAGCCACCCTGCTTTAAATGTCTTTGTTCCTGTTATATCAAGTTGAATTCAGCCAAACTGAGAAACTTTTAGATATCAGCTTATTTTTGATACAGAATCTAGCTCATGCCAAGATGACATTTCTACCTCAGTTTCACATACTAATTTATTTCACAGCTTTACAGCCTGAGACTAAAGCAGCATATATTAAAACACAAAAACAATGAAAGAGCATGCATATGAGGGCAATCGTGATGGATGAATTTATCAATTTCACTTTGTCGTGTTTGTGAAATATTCCATTTATTAAAGCCCCTGTCACACAGCACCAGCGGATGGAAAGAGGATGTAAAATGGAGAAAAACACTTGCCATCCGATGGTTAAAGTGATGCATCCGTTCTGTACTCACTGCATCTGTTTTTCATCCTCTCTATCCGTCCAGCATCCGTCTACTGACATTTCATCCCATCAAAGTTGAGCTGCACAAAACTTTTTGAGGCGGAAAATGTTCTGGCTACGCCATCAACCGGGGCAACATCCATTAGACATCCCGTTCATATCCCGTTACGCATACTGTATCTGCTCAAGCATCCGCTGTGCATCCGCACAACTTCGCATCTGCTCCAGAGCGAAAACCGGAAAGAGGAGGAAGGCGAAACGGATGCCCGATAAGCTCGTCCGGCGCAGCGTTAGTAAGCAAGGACATCAGAAAGAGCATGTAAGCGGATGCACGCTCCACATCTCAAGCAGTTAGAAATGGACAAAGACGTCGTAATATGCGGGGACGTATCCTGGATAATTTACAGGATGTTCTGGGGATATATATGATCAGAAGGACACTAGCTGGAAAAAACGCATATTTCCTAATAAAAAGGGGGGGGAGAGGAGTGGTGTGATGTGAGAGCATAGAGATGTGCAAGACTCTCTATCACTTGCTCTTGCTCTTGCTCTCGACAGAATACAGTTCATCTCCCACCATGGATCGTACGCACCACATCCTTGTGGTAGCCTGTCATCGTTTTTCTAACAACACGCTGTGAAGCCACTCTACAGCCTCTGTGTCACCTGTTCTCAGGGCGAGAGAAAACGCGAGGGCGGCAACGAAAGTGTCTGTATCTGAAGATGCGATATCAGAAGAGACCGAGTACGGACTGTATAAAAAGATATGGTTGGAACGCTTACGCAGGAGAACGACAGACCCTCCGTCGCATTCCAGAACTTCTGAGGATGCCCCAGCATGTTTGAACGAAGCTTGTGGAGCGCTCTGAGACCCCAGGTTTTGACCAAGCAAGAAGCCATATTTCTCCAGCTGGACCTGGACTATCAAGCGTGGCCAGCTGACTCTGTGCAAATAGATACGAGACCGACGTACACGGAGCATGCAAGTACCGGCTCGGAGCGGTGCCACACAAAACCAATAAGCCATGCTGGTCAGAGAAGTGGTCGCAGACGCACTCATCCCGACCGAATACCTGCAGGCAGCTCCTCCTCACGTGCCCACTGCTCACTGACAGAAGGTGCTGAGAGCAAGAAGTTCACGAGCCAAGTGGTATCCAGCAAGTGGAACTTTCCCCACAGCGCTGTGGGAATACCTGCTAAGCTCCAGCCACCTTCCAGGTCCGACCTCATCACACTACAAGAGATATATAAGCATCATTCCTCCTTAGCCCATACGGGTTCCGATGCTTGACTACCACGAGTTCATTGTTTACCATCAATGCTTAGCAAACTGGTCCAGCTTCAGAATGCTCCAGGTATACAACGCCAGTCACCTCAAGGAGGGGTTGCGCTGGAACGCCACCTCATCATGCGGTCTTCCCAGATCCAGAACGCCTGCCCAATCGCACCATGCAAGATTATGCCCGGCTAATTCCATCGTGGGGGATTGAACCGCTTCTCCGCTCAGAAAACCTACCATCATGAAGCCCGTAGCAGGCTTCGCCAGATGCCATCATTCACCGTGAAGAGAGGACATCTTCAAACTACAGGCTGTCCAGGGCCACAGAGAAGTGGTGGACGAACACGCCTTTCGAGAACTTCTTGCCACAGGTGGTCAGGTTATATCTTTCCACCATTTCATATCGCAGTCAGTCGCCCAGCGCAGACGGAAGGAGGATCAGGAAGTTTGCTAGCATCCTGCAAACATCTCTATGTTGAAACGCGCCACTACCTGCCAGTGTTGCAGAGTTGTTGTTATGTTGAAATGTGTTGATATGAATGATTACATTGTTATTAATAATAAAGCCGGGCGCCATATGTGGCACTGGGAGGGTGTGGGACAATAACAGAAGTCCCACTACCTGCCTTTGCGTTTGGAGACTTCATCTATTCCACAGCTATTACCATCCCACAAATAGGTATTCCCTGGCCATCACACCAGCAGCTTAACAGTTATTACCCATTATTCCCACCAGGTAATCTACCTGCCCATCCCAACTAGCTATGCTATCACCATTAACCCCATTGTCCCACATCTAAGCATCCGCTTAAGGCTTAAGTGCCAATTTCTTCTAAAGAGTTTTCCACCAAAGATTTATTTTCCGCTGAAAGAACTGAAGGGCCGAAACGTGGTGTAAAGCAAAAAAGACAAAACTTTAAAATGAAGGTGAAACAAACTGTATAATAAGATCAACAAAGATGACCCCAAGTAAGTGTCCCACACGCAATAGATAAAGTCAGACAGGCTACGTAACTTCACAGTCTCTGGCACTCCTTCCTTTCTTTAGTCAGTTCTTGAGACGCATTCCCATGGTACTCAAGGGGTGACAGGGTCACAGGTGCTGTTGGAAGTGGTGCTTGACTGGACTGCTGGTCTGAGGCACCAATTGGGGTGCCTGGCAGCGTACCGAGACGGACAAGCAACAGGGATTGGTGTGGTTAGAGTATATGTCTCTTAGAGAGCTTGGCTGCAGTCCTGTGATGTGAGCCTAGCCCCTTCCCTCCATGACATGATGCGGTGTTCAAGGCCGACAAGGAGGGAGATGAGACAAATGTTCTGAGGCCATCGTACCTGGGCGGCTTGGTCCTGTGGGTGGAAGGGAGGAAGGTGTAAGTGGGGCTGTCTGGTTCTGGCAGAAGTTGAGCAAAGGTGAGAAGTGTTTGATTGTCACATGCGTTGGCATCATTGGCATCCCTGTAGCGTTTGCTGTGTCATCGGGTTGGCATTCGTTTGGTATCTGTGCGCGTGCTGTGTCACATATATGCAATCTGTGGAATGCTGTGCATCTGTGTCCAATTGGTGGGCGATCCGGTGGCTATCTCTACTGTGGCAATCTTGTAGTGCCATACGTTGGCCATCTGCTTGGGTGTTGTGGGTCATCGGTGGCATCGGTGGCCAATCGGTGGCACTTGTGGCAGGTCGAGGGAACCTAGTGGCCTGGAGCTGGGAAGCGGCTGCCTGTGCTGCTGCTGATACCTTCCCCTGGTAGCCGTATCCTTGGTAGGCTGAAAGGCCTGTGGAAAAGCCTTGAAATGGCAAAACAAATCACCTGGGGTGGCAGGAGCAGACCTGGACTGGGCTGGGCTGGGAGCAGTTCAGCTGCGCGTCTGGAAGGGCTTTGGGCAGAAGACCAGTGATCCTGTCCTTGATCACACCCACTGGTAGTGTGATTTGGACACTGTCCCAGGAGCGCGTCTGGTTGATGTTAGGTGGAGGAAGGGCTTGCGGTTTTGAGAAATGGTATGGTCGGTGTGGTATCCATGCTGATGAAGGAGATATCTAACGCTACTTTTGATGGTGTCCTCACTGATCTCCAGGTAGGACAAGTGGTGGCTCCACTATCCCTGGCTCCCTCCATCCTGTACTGCACCCTCTCTCCTAGTGCCCACCTTTCTCACTTTAGCTCGGAGGTGCGACGAGACTCTTCGGCCAGTCGCTCGGTCTGTAGATGGAGGGGGCACTGGAACCTTTGCCTTCCTTGTGGTTACCTTTCCTTGGCTGATGATAGATGAGCGCACACCACACTGCTTCGGATACACACCAAAGCTTCGGTATTGTGCTTCCAGGGTGGCACCCCACACTCACCAGGCCGTACTGCATTTGGCTCCTTTGACGGGTTCCTACGCGACCAAATTGTTTGATGTCAGGGCCAATCTGACACACGTTCACCAGGCATCGGCGCCTACTGGCCGGCAAGGTGGTGCAGTTTGTCTAACCCGCCGAGGAGTGATCTCCAATCGTGGCATTCCTCCAGGAGAATACCTCGCCTAGACACAGGGAGTTTGAACATCTTGGTCCAGAAGAGGACTGGGTCTCTGTGGGCAGTGTCTGAGGGAGAGGGTTGTCAGAAAGGGGCTGTTTCCTCGGTGGCCCGGATCTCAACCACTCACAAGGAAGCTGCACGTAGGTTCTCCTGGTCGGCGGTGCAGGGTTGATCTCGTGGCCTGGCCAGATTTCTTGAGGTGCAGTTTTCGACCGTACCAGGTGTGCTATGTGGCTTTCCACTAGCCGAAGGAGCAACCTCCGAAGATGTAGCCCAGGCTCTCCGCTTGTCCTCTCCAAGGCCGCCTGCTTCTTTTGGTGTCTCGATAGAGCTCTGGACGTGTCCCTTCCGCCAAGAAAATACTCCGTTCTCTCTCAGCCCCAGTCCAGCAACCTCATCCTCCATGTTCCTCTTTGATGGAGTATTGGCCTTCCTCTCTCGCCCATTCACGTGTAATGCCTTTTCCGCTCACCCTCTGGCCAGGGCCATCTGGGCCCTCATCAGAGGGGCTTTGAGGTTCTAAGGGGCTGCTCCACCTCACACCACCCGACCAGCAGGCAGCAACGAAGGCAGTAGGTCAGCAAAGCAGGACCAGCAGACCAGCAAACAGAGCCCACCAGCCAGTACAGCCAGCGACCAGACAGCAGAGCCAGAGTCAGCACCAGCAGCACCAGCATGAACTCAGGATCATCAGCAGCAGAGTAAAAGCACAGCTTAAGCAAGAAGAGCACCACCAGCACACCAGGACGGCCACCAAGCAGAGGAAGCAACCAGCAGAAGAAGCCCAGCCAGGAGCAGCACCAGCAGAGGAAGCTAGCAGAGGAAGGCCCCAGCACCAGAGGCAGCTACAACCGCGGGACCCAGCAGAAGGCAAAGAGTCTCAGGGCCAGGCGGGTGGGATGCTGCCCTGTCACTTCTGCCAAGGGCTGGCCAGTTAGATGGCTAGGCTTTCTTCTTTTTCCCCAATGGGTTGCTGGAGATTGTAGCTGGCTGCAGGTCTTTCCTCTGAATGGTGACCTGGCTTGCGAGGCTGCCCCCTCTATAGTTTATCCAGATTGGGGCTGATCTGCAATGCCTTCCTCGCATGGCAAGTGAAACGCTTTCCATCCGCCGCTATGGCATCCACTAGGCCATTCCGCTGGACATCCGTTCTGGCATATCCGGCATCATCCCCTCGGACATCTGCTAAGCTTAAGCACAATCCGCACCCTTACCCGCTGCGCCTTGTGCTGTGCTCACCCCGGGAAGCACATCCGCATTCATACCGCATAGCCCTTCGCATGGATGCATCCCGCTTTTACATCCGCTACTAAACGTCCTCCCCCTGTCCTGTTCCTGTCGTTGTTGTCCACTCTGGCTGTATGCAAATTTGGGCGCACTTTTTTGGAGAGGGATAACAACGGATGGAACATTTGTCGTCCGCTCGTGGTCATTTATTACATACTTTTTTTGCATTCGTCCGCCCCCCCCGCCGATGTGATCAGGGCTTTTAAACTTGCAGGTTTACATCTATCTGTACTTAAGAATTATCAACTTTTTGTGCAC
>BHFT01065069.1:0-30911 GCA_004320025.1 Laticauda laticaudata | reverse complement strand
CAGGCAAGCCTGTACAAAAAGGCTGCCGCGGTTTCAGCCAACCTGTTCCGTTACTATTGCTAGCTTCAATAAAGACTTTGTTTGTTGGAACCCGGTCTACCTCGCGTTTTTCCCGGACGGAACAGAATATGTGATATATCTCTGTTTTGTTGGAAAATCTTGGTACCACCTAACATCTCATTAGAGTAAAAATCTTGGGAGGGATTCCCAGGAATCATCACACTACATCACAACCTCCCCTCAAGTGTTTACTTGTAACTGTTGGTGAGGAATCCAGTTCTGCTGGCTCCTGGGAGGAGTGGATGTGAAACTCTATCTAAAATCTTATTTGCATTTGGATAGAATCCAGCAAGTTTGGCTGAACCAGTTAGGTGTAGTTTGCAATTCTGTTTGTCTTGGAAACAACTAAGGCGCTTCTGGGTTGGAAGGATAGTTGGTGACATTACTGTTGCCTGGGCAATGCCTAGTTGGGGACTCCTTTCACATCCCTATTAATGTGCCTACCGAAATGATACCTATCGATCTATTCGCAGTTGCTAACTTTTGAACTGCTAAATCAGCAGGAGATGGAGCAATTGGTGGGAGCTCACCCTTTCACACAGCAGCACTCGGTCTCAAACGTAGGCTTGCTGATCATCAACCCAGCATCCTAATCACGTGAGTATAGGAATTCATTGTTGGAATGTATTTCTAGGCAATAATTACAGTAGTACTCAGCCAGTATATCTATGGTATATACTCTATGCTCTTTTGTTCTAAGTAGTTTCCAGTCTCCTGTTACAGTTGAACAGCTGAGCAGGAAAGCATTGTACTTGATTGTTAACTCTATAGCTGGAATTAAATGGCTAGTTGATGTGTAGGTAAGAGATATATTGTATTTCTCTGATGGCTTAGGAGTGGTCTATAGAAGGATAGGATAGTTCAGGTTCAAGTTATTTCAGTGTGCTTGGTTTCCTTCAGACATCGAAAAGGCAATCAAGCATTAAAACACAAAAACAGGAAGGTAATCTTGTGTCATCAAAAGAAGTGGAGAAGGGAGCAGTTTAACAGAATAGCAGAATTGGAAGAGATCTTAGGGGTCTTCTTGTTCAGCCACCTGCTTAAGTAGGAGAGTCCATCCCATTTCAGACAAATGATTGTTCTTAAAAATCTCCAGGGATGGAGCACCCACAACCTCTGGAGGCAGGTTGGTCCACCAATTACTTGTCCTCACCATCAGGAAATTCCCCCTTAATTCCAGGCTGCTTCTCTCCTTGATTCATTTCCACCCGTTGCTTCTTGTCCCACCTCTCTTCAGGGGCTTTGGAGAAGAGCTTGACACACACACCCTTTTCTTTGTGGAAGCCCCTTAGATATTGGAAGACTAGGGAAATATCTCTCATAAATCAGAAGGAAGGGGCAATTTAGGAAGGCCAATACCCCCCAAAACATTACTCATTCCAAATCTATGAAATGAGAATTGATTTTCCCAACAGTATCTACAAGACACCTGTCTACTTATATAATTAGAAAGTGAATTAGTGTTTTACCCTATGCTTCCCACTTATTCCAGGGTGATGTTGAACTTCAGAGAACTTCAGAAGTTCTACCAAATCCCAGCACTTGATACTAAGACTCTCGTCTCTCCAGCACGTTGAACAAAAGGCCCAAGGACACCACTAGAGGCAACCTGTCAGTGGAACTGAAGCCCTAAGCAGGGAGACGCTCTTCACACACAGAGGTGACCACTATGTCCAGTGGCATTTGAGATTGAAATGCAATGGAGGGAAATATGATGAAGAATATTTCAAATCATGAAAGGATAACAATTAAAGGTGACACACTCTACTTGGTAATCATAGGAGAAACCTTGCTTTTTAATGCCTGGAAGGGGAGGGAATTGTCTTTTTTCTATTCCCTTTTGGAATGATGGAAAAATAATGTATGAAATTGTAAACAGGACAGACAAAAGTACAAGTATAATGACTAGAAAGATATAGAAATTTAGAAAAAGATATGTAATTGGATTAGAAAGGAATGAGATAATTATAAAATAAGGTTGAGGAAAGTAAGGGAAGGGAAAAATTATTGAAAAACCGATAAAATAGTGACAAGATATGAAATTGAATACAAAGATGAATATGTAACTGAGATTATGTCTGTATGGAGATATGATAACCTGGAATCATGCTGTTCTCAAAAAAGATGCTTTATTTTTATGATGTTTTGTGAAAACCCAAATAAAACTTTTACCCCCAAAAAGAATATTTCAAATCAGAGGCCATTGGAGTGACATTTTGAATCAACTGCAGTCTCTCAGCAACAAGAGGGAAAAATATAGGAAGAGAAGAGCTAAGAATAGCAAGAAAACAGGATAATTCTTTGAAGGTATTAAGGTTCCTTTCGTTCTCTCCAGAACTCCTACTACAAATGCAGTGGTATATTTTTAGTAGCCTTCCTTCAAACCTCCTGTTCGGGGGTAAAATCAGAAAATGAGAAAGATAGAGAAATACTAAACTGTCAGAGTCTCAAGTAGTAATGTGTGATCCCAATGACATTTGTCATGTTCCTGTCTGTTCAAAGGGATTTTGCTGGCAGCAGATTGGCAAGGTGAAAGTAAGAAAACTTATTTTTTTTGCTGTTTCCTTTTTGCTGTCTCCTTTTTGGCAAGTTTGTTGAAAAATGTTCATGTCCTATAATTGACTGGGAAGGAATGTATTCAGAAAAAGGTGAAAATATTTATAAATGTGGCCCACATTTGAAGATACAGGTCTGAGTTGAGTCCCTCTGACTAACCCTGTTCTGAGACTTTTGGATTCAGGTAGTCCTCGACTTACAAACACTTCATTTAGTGACTGTTCAAACTTACAACGGTCCTGAAAAAAGTGACTTACAATTGTTCTTCACACTTATGACCATTGCATCTCCATGACTACATGATCAAAATACAGACTTGACAACTGACTGACAGTTATGACGGTCGCCGTGTCCCAAGGTCATGTGATCATATTTTGAAACTTTCTGAGAAGCAAAGTCAATGGGAAAAAGCTTCACTCAAGGACAAGTTATTATTTTAACAATTGGGAGCATCCGCTTTACAAGGTCATAAAATGGGGCAAATTTCTCACTTAGCAACAGAAATTATGGGCTCAATTGTGGTCCTAAGTCAAGGACTGCCTGTATTGGACTTCCCCTGTTTCAAAACAGAGGCCATTCTGGAATCTGCCAAAGAGACGGGATGTCGGTTTTTCTTTCCCCTGCCTCAGTTTCAGAAGGAGAAAATTCCAGCTCTTTCTGGGACACCCTGAATCCTCCCTTAAATAAGGCAATCAAGCACTGCTCATCTTACCTGTCACCTGCTCCACTGAACTGCCTCGAATGGTAAGGGTGATGTTCTCTCCAGTTTGGAAAACATTCGGACTGGAACTGGTGACCTCCACCAGGGAGGGCCAGAGGAGGTCAGAGTGATGGAAAGTGGCATTGTAAAACCAGCCTGTGCCCTTTTTGGGGGCAGGCCAGACAACTGTGCCCTGCTGGGTCATTGTTTCTGAGGTGTTTCCTTAGCTAAATAGAGAAAGAGTAGGATGGGCAAAAAGCAGTTGGGGCAGAAGAAGCTTCTCGGATGAGAAGCGAAATGTCTTCAAAGAGAAACCAGAAAGTCTTCTGGTGAAACATTCCTATGCTTGTTTCCGAGTTGACAGTGATCTCTGACTTCCTACCAGCTTCCCCATTGAGCCTCATTGTGGGAAACTGGCTGGGAACATTAAAATCTCCTCTTCCCTTCCCATCCCATCCCACAGATAGGTGGCCACTGCTGGATGGAGAGGATGCCAAGGATTGCAAGACTGCCTGGGAAACTGTCACAGAAGATTGAAAATGAAGATCCATGACTCCAGCAGCAACACAACAGTCAGTAGCAATGGAGAACCTATGACACCCCAAATTTAAACGTCCATGGAGATGCTCCATCCTCCAGGTCTCCTGGTTGTCCCAAAGGTGCTTTTTTCAAGAGGCAACTGGACTTTCTGGTTTTGCTTTAGAGACATTTCACTTCTCATCCAAGAAGCTTCTTCAGCTCTGACTGGATGGGTGGGGGCAAATGGAAATGTCTTCAAGGAGTATAAATCCTTCCATTTCCCACCATCCAGTCAGAGCTGAAGAAGCTTCTGGGATGAGAAGTAAAACATCTTCAAAGAAAAACCAGAAAGTCCAGTTGCTTCTTGAAAAAAAGCCCCTTTGGCATTCCCAAATTTAATCCCCTTGGAAGTCAAGGATCCTGGCTTTTGGACACATTCTGTAAGTTAGCCCATTTGAGGTACTCTTGCTCTATGCTGCACCATTTTGGCCCAGTTAAAGTGAGTTGTAGATTGTGACATCACAGACACACCAAAGGTTTTGAGCTCGCACCAGAGTGTCACATGACTGCTTTCATTACTCTGATTAAAACTGCAAACTCTTAAAGGACCCTGCTGGTTGCAGCTTCCCTCTGAAGCATCCAGCATTTTTGCTATTCAAAGCAACAAGCGCGGGAAAGCAAGAAAGAAAGGGGATATTCACAATTTTTAATTAAGACATGATGATCGTACATGGATCTGAATATGTGTGTGTGTGTGTGAGAGAGAGAGAGAGAGTGTGTGTGCATTTGTTTGTGTGTGAATATTTTGTTGAACAGCCATCTGTAGTGCTGCTATTTAGCACCTGTACTTAAAAGTAGCCACCTGTTAACAGCCTGCTGATCCACAGAGTAGAGTCTCTCCGGAGATTTTGCTTTCTGGGGCCTTCGAATTGTTGTGATTTGTGATTCCAAAATGTTAGCAGTTAACAGCACCTTGTTGTTATATGGTGTTGCATCTTTTCCAGGCAATTCCTAACAATTAAAAACAATCTCATATATGAAATATTGGAAGGGAATAAAAGAGGGAAAAATGGGTTTAGCAGAGGTCAAGATTCCCAAACAAAGATGCAGCATTATAAATCAGTTTCAATTTTGACAAGATATGCAGGCTTATAGGAAGGGACCTTGTGAGGTTGTTATGATATAATCCCAGCATTCTTCACTTGTCCTTCCCAGGAATACCCCCTTTCTTCCCCAGGAGTCAGCTTAGCAGAACTGGGATGAGGTTGGGCAATATTTTTCTGACCTGTTGTTTATACAAAAATTCAGTGCATAGAGACAGTTTGGTCTAGTGGTTAAGGACCAGGCTAGAGTGTGAGTTCTAGTCCAGCCCTTAGACATGAAAGCCAGCTGGGTGACTTTAGGCCAGTCCCTCTCTCTCTCGGCTCAACTCACCTGACAGGTTGTTGTGAAGAAAGGAATATTATATATCTTTATCCCTTCAAGTTATTTACATGAACAATAAAAGTGGGAAACGCACACAAACAAACAATCCGTTCCTTTTGCTGGTTTAAGAAGAATTATCCACTGGAGGGTAATAATATTGCAAAAGTCATAACGTTTAAAAGGAGACTGACTACTTTTCAAATCTCCACATACCGAAATAAGCAACAAAGCACCAAAAAAAATTAGATCTCCGCACCTTCTTTGAAAGAAAGGAGGGAAGAGATGACTCACCTAAGCCTAACCAGTGAATCATTATTTTGCAACTGTGTTGCATTTCCATACACCCATGGCATCTTCTAGATGTTAAGTCAGACTTTTAATTAACTTCTAATGAAAAGGTCTCCAAAAGACAGTACACACTGCTATAAAACACAAGAGCTGAAACTTAGACTCAGTCGCCTATTTAATTATTTCTCACTTTCCATGGATGGGTCAGAAACTCTAGAGGTCCACAGTTATATTATCTGGTGGGTGAAAGGATGGACAAAATCCATTTCTACTACCCATCCAGATATGGAGAATTTTTATTTTATTTTGAGTAGAGCTGTTACTACAGGGATGAAATAATTGAAAATCAAATATATAGAGAGACAGGTTAGTCTGGTGGTTACAGCATCAGGGTGGAAACCAAGGCACGGAGAGTTCTAGTTTTGCCTTAGGCATGAAAGCCAGCTGGGTGACTTTGGGGGAATTGCTAGGGGACTGTGAGTTCTAGAACCACCTTAGGCATAAAAGCCAGTAGAAAGATTTTGGGCCAGTCCCCAGGAGACTTTGCGCTCCAGTCCCACCTTAGGCATGAAAGCCAGTTGGGTGCTTTTGGGCCAATCATTAGAAGATGAGGAGTTCTAGTTCTAAGGCAGAACTAGAACTCCCTTTCTCCTGATGAAAGCCAGCTGAGTGATTTGGGGTCAGTCACACTTTCTCAGCCCTGTCCACCTCACAGGGTTGTTTTTGTAGGGAAAATAGGAGAAGAAGGAGCATTAAGTATGTTGTCTTGAGTTATTCATAAAACAAAACAATAAAACAAGGGGGGGGGAAATAAAAATCATATTGTTTGGAAAAACGACCTTTGCTATGTCCTTCTCTTCCTATCTACATTGAATGTCTGTCTTTTCCTTAATATTCCTACCTATTAAAGAGAGCATAAAATCCAGATCAACGTATCTGAAAAGATCTCCAGTCTCCATTCCAGAGATTTACAAAGAGGTGATTTTGGGGGTGCATAGTTTTTCCAATAAACTTTCTGCCAAGGTTAACAGATTAATGAAGTTGGGAAGGACCATTGAGGTCTTCTAGTCCAACCCCCCTGCTCAAGCAGGAAACCCTAGACCAATTCAGACAAGTGGCTCTCCAATCCTTTGTTAAAAGCCATCAGGGATGGAGCTTCTGAAGGCAAGTTCTGAAGGCAAGTTGTTCCACTGATTTAATTATTCTCATTATCAGAAAAGTTCTCCTTAGTTCTAAGCTGCTTCTCTCCTTGATTAGTTTCCATCCATTGCTTCTTGTCCTGCCCTCAGGTGATCTAGAGAAGACTTTGACCCCATCCTCTTCTTTGTGGCAGCCCCATACATATTAGAACATTGCTATCATGTCACCCCTGGCCCTTCTTTTCATTAAACTAAATATATCCCATACTTTCAATCATTCTCCCTATGTTTTAGCCTCTAGTCCCCTCCAGTTAGAAGAAAGAGAGAAGTATAAAATTGAGTAGATGAATAGACAGATTGAAGAAGTTAAGATTGTTATAAAATATATGCAAGAGATAATGGCTTATAAAGAAAATGTGATTACTGTTATTTGTTTAAAAAAAGTATGTTAATTATAATTGTTAGCACAAGATATATGTACCCAGTAGAGACACTGTTTAACTGAAAGAAGGATTTGTTGTAAATGTAAAATAAAAAAGTATAATAAGAAGAAAGAGAGAAGTTAATCCTGCACAATATATGTTCTCCAAAACTTTATCTCTGCCTGTAACCTTCAAATCAGCCTCAGCTTCAGATCAAAGAGCAATGGGTTCCCTCCATCTTTGGTGACCGTGTCCCTCCCTTCCCTTCTTCCTTCTCTCTGTTTGAGAATTAAAGCCCATGATGAGAAACGATCTTTCTGGGTCCTTCAGTTCCCATTAGGTGTTCGCAGCAGGAAATAAACAACTGGCAGTGCAATTCGGGTGCATCTGTTCTTGTTTTTCACTTCAGCTGGTTATCTTCTCTGGATGGTGGCGGGATGAAATCCTGGAAAGGTTTCAAAGGCCTAATGGAACCCTGATGAATTAAGATCTTTCGGAGAGTCAGGATCCCTTAATCTTGGTTTTTGAAGAACAAGTTAAGAAAGTAAGGCTATAAAGTATATAAGTCAGCACCAAGGTTAACATTAGCAACCCAGAAGCGAGCAATACCTCAATCAATGAACAAGCTAAGTCAAGGAACCATCAAGAACAGGGAAAGGGCAAACCACTAGAATATAAAATGAGAACAAACCCCACTCCCTACTAGTGCTGATGGTGTTACCTAGTTGGGCAATGAGACGTCTGAAAGAAAACAAGCAAGTTCAGAGACCACCAAGGACTTCACATTTTATGAGCCATCTGATTGAATTACAAGCCCCTTTCTCTCATGTATAGGTACAAATATTCTTGCTATTAAGTAGAACATCTGGAAGCTTGGAGAAATGATAAGCTCTTCCAATTCAGGTTTCTACTAACATCCCAGTGTGGCAAACTGCAAAATCAGGACTAATTGTGAATACATTTACTTTCTAATTTATTGTCTGAACCTAAGGCTAAGTAAAGTTTAGCTGTCTGTTCTTCATATGGTTAAACTTTCTTTAAATTCCCTCTCTTTCCCATTTTCATTAAAGAAGCTTTTCCCACAGGGTCTTCTCTCGTGTCGCTACACTTTTCCCAGCCACTGCAGAACACAGGCTCTGGCACATGGGGTGTAATCGTGGAGATCAAATAGTGATGTACAGGGTTGTGGGGTAGCAGGGTGCAGTTTAGTAGGTGTTTCCATTGTCTTGGGGAGCCTCCCGCGCAGTCGCATTCGGTGGATCCTCATCGGTTGTATCCCACTTTCTGCATCAGGGCTTTGCATCCCAACTCCAGTTTTTAAGGCGATTCAGGCAGTGCCAATTTTGCACTGGCTCGCTGGCACCTGTTGGGAGGGACTTCTTTGGCTCAAAAGAGAGGTTATGGGGCCTTTTCTCCTGTAGATGTTTTCAACCAGGGCTTCTATCCTCAGCTCTGGGGTTTGGCCATCCAGGGTTGTACTGAGCTGTAGGAAACTCTTCCTGGATTTTAGCCCTTTTGGTGGGGAGAACATGCTGGAAAAGTGGATGGCCGACTGTCATCTTCCTTTTTGTGCCGTTCACTCTTGAAGATACATCTCTTCTGACTGTAGGAGGGGCTAATTCCACACAGCCAGGTAGGGTCATTCAATTCCGGTAGGGTGGGGAGACAACAGAGATGGCCCTACCAGCTGTATTTAGAACAGGGTCCAGCTTCTTGGCATGTGAGGAACGTCCCCAACAGGGCATGCTTATTTGTGGGAGTACAGTCAGGCAAGCGCAGTCGCTGGCGATGGTTCTGGGTCTGCTTCCCCACTTGGAGTTTGCCAGGCTTTCTCAAGATGTTATTCCTGCGCTCGCACCTTGCCTTGTCTTGCTGACGTGGTCCTTAACTGAGAGTGGCGGTGTCTAGAGTGACTCTGGTTTGTTTATGTATTCTAGTCTCTTGCCATACCAACGTGGACCTGTGCAGTTGCGGGTTTCGATCGCGACCTTTGAGATGGAAAGCCAGACTTGAGTCTTATCTGGATTTGCCCGAAGATGGTTTACAGCAGAGGTAGGTGGCGTCGGCCTCTTGTGCTTCACTTAGCGTTCCTTTCAAAGATCCGGAAATGACTGGGACTGAGAGGCTATGCACAGGTCGTCTGCATACAGGAAGCTCCTGGTGTTTCTGGTGGATGGGTTTGATCGTTTGTGTAGATGTTGAACAAAGAATGGAGCAAAGAACGCTGCCTTGCGGGAAGCCCATTTTCTGTCTGCGGCCATCTGCTTCGATCTCCACTCTAGATCAACAAAGAAGCGTCTTCTCAGCATGTTGTTTGGATCAGAGAAGTCAGGCTGGCATTGTTCTATATGTAAATAGTTGACTCCAAATCTACAAATCTGATTGGCTAAGAAAACTAAGCTTGGGCTTGCCTTCACTAGAACCAATCAAAGAGCTACCTGCAAGGCGGCAATATTAAGGAAATGCCATAGGCTAACAAGCAGGGCAGGCCAGCCTGTTATAAAAGGCCTCGGCTGCAGCCAAATGTCCTGTTACTGACTGAGTGTAATAAAGCCTCTTTGTTGTTGGAACCGGTCTACCTGTGTGTGTTTCCCGAACAAAAACTCCGGCGAAGAAGGTGGGATTGTCCTGAACGCGAACCTGCATGCGGTGATAAGAACCAAGACCGCCAGCAGAGATGCCTGGAAAACAACGCACCGCCGCACCCTTCATTAACCGGAAGAGGATTGGGAGTCAGCTATACAGATCGCTTCCAAAATGTATTTGGAGAAGCCAATGAATGGAAGACATTTCAGAGCAACGCAGCGAGCTGTGTTTCCTAACCCACTGCGGAGCAACGGTGTCAAGGATGGCAAAGGCCTTGCGAAGCCCGAGACGGTAAAAAACTAACAGTGGCCAGAATTGCAAAGAATCTCAAAAGCACACTACGCTCGGTGGTGTAAATCTAATAAAGTGACAGCGAATTTTACCCACAGACAGACAGAGAGAGGGAGGACCGTTCACGTGATTTTGTGGCTGCTTTGAGGCAAATAAGGGGTGAGGTGTGATTTCCTGACATCGGCATGACACGATGAGAGATCGGCGTGGTGTTGGGGGCTAAGTAGAGTTCTCTACATGCCAACATGAGTAAATTACTCGCAAGGCAATGCCTCAACCCCGATCACCCGTTGACAGAAAGTCCCATCGCGGAAGCCACAGGGCCTTGCTGAAGCCGGTGAAGGAAACCTCGCCGGGCCCACAATGAAGAAGATGGAACCACACATCAGTGGAAGAAACAACCCCATGCCAAACGGACCAAGGTAAAGCAGACCCTACCAACCACACTCCCACTACGAAGGTCCGGCGAGAGGTGCATCGTACATATCAGAGCGCAGAGGACGCGGATGCAATCCACAACGCTTCTATTCCCGCGAACCAAAAAATGCGTCGAAGATATCGGCATTGCAGGAGCGAATGCGCGGCTGCGGAAGGAAACATCACTATGCCGAGAGGCCGAATGCAGATTTCTCGACGCCTATCTGCAGCATTGCCAAGAAACGAGTGGGCCATATCCGAAAGGTTGCAGAAACAGAGAAGCCTAATAGCCCTACGAGACGCTTTTGGAAATAAATCGCCAATACAAGGCTAGAGCCTAAATGAGCTGAGGACGAAAGTGACACAAGGAAATGGTAGCCCATACACATCACAACCAAACTTGTCACTCATAAGAGAGCTCGCTTCAGCGGAGCAGTGGGAAGAATGTTTAACAATATACTGCGTAAAAATCGAAAGGGCAAGCCCTGCAAGAATGGAAGTGCGATCGGCGGTCCTTCCCTTATCTATGGTCATCATGGCGGACACAACATAAAACAGCTAGTCCCCAGACATCAAAAACCCAGAAGCAATTTACATAAAACGCAAACCATCTATCCTCAGTTAGAGGATCTACCAGGGGCTGGACAGAACGTAATTCACCTGTTAGTCTGGCATGGGCACATTTTCGGCCGTGATCGTCAGTCCACTATAAACAACACATCAAAATGACTAGCCCGCTGACGATAGTCGACCGAAAATCAGACCTGAGCTCCTGGCCATCGGAATGGTATCGCGCCATTGGGATCGGGATGACCGGGATCCGATCGAGTGACTACAACACCGGCTGGCGAAGACAACCTCATCCGTGATTCAGCGACGTTTTTGATGGCATCACCTTGGCAAGTCAGCTCGGGCGCAATCCATTTCATTTAGTTCTAGACCCCCAAATCTAGCCCCACCCGAAGAAGAATAAAAAGCAGGCGGAGTTCACCTTTGCGACTAAAGGGTCAAGCAGTAGAAGGCACACAGCTAGGACAAACTAACTATGCCCAGGGGGTGCTAGAACCTGCTGGACCATGCCAAGTGGAACATGCCCTATTGTCCCACCTATAAAACTGACGGGTCCATTTAGAATCTGTTGGGTGACTCTATAAGCAGTACCCTCCGAACCCACGCTTTACAACAAAGCCGCTCACTACCCCGAAGGCTTGCCCAGCTATTAGTCCAGCATTTGCTTTCACTACCTCTGGCGATAATGGGGCACAAAGTTTTGGTGAAACTCGAACTTGCGCACGAAGCTAATCAACAACCTCCAGTGGACCAGAAACCAGCAGAAGCACAGACTATGTCACCATACCGGGTCGCATTTACAAATGTCACCGACCCCAATTTGCGAGTAAGCGTGGCCCCCGGCGCTTTTCCAGGAGTTTTGATGACCGCCTCCCTTGAATGGCATTGATCATAGGACGTCGTTCCTATTTCGACGGACTTCCCCTATCTCGGCCCAGATTGCTTAACTCTTCAATTAAGGAACAGACTCAAAAGACATATTAACAAAAGTTATAGGGATCTGGCTCTCAAGGACAAAAAGAGAACAAGTGCCTGCCTAATCAAAGGCAATAGCGTCGAATCTGGGCTATTCAATAGAACGGAGGGTGGATCCACCCCACAGACAAACAAAGTGATTAAAGCATTCGGAGCAAGGCACCTGAACGAAGGAACCAAAACCGATTAATAAGCACTTTTTACGACTATCGCATATAATTTCGAGATAATGTGTTGCCTGACCACATACAAGGCCATCGTATAGCAGAAACTGTTGCACCGTCTGTTAGACAAAGAAGGCAAATTGACTAGGGGTCACAAAGAAAAGAAGCCTTCCAAAAATATTAAAGCTTGTTTAACCATCAACAAACGTTTCTCATCCAACGTTACGCAACACAACCTGCCATTAATGAGGACCCTGGCGCGCATTCACATCGGTATTAGGTGCCATCCTGAACCACCAACTTCCTGATGCAGAGAAGTGCCACCCGTCGCCATATTATTCTAGGACTCTATCCCAAAAATGAACGAAATTACAGAAACTGGACAGGGAAAGCCCTGAGCATCAGTCCGCTGGCAGAGTAAAACGTTCCCGAGTTACTTATGACGGGTGGACTTTTCAATCCCATACCGGCCTATCAGCAAACCGTTATTGGGGATCGTTGGCGGGATATACAAGCCACGGCCTAATATACTGTCTCCAAGATCATGGACTATGAATGTCTCAGAGTTCCTAGCAGCCTATTCCTACACTCTGACACATCCGCTCCAGGGAAAAAAAACAAATTTTCCCATGCGGCGCTTCTTGAGATGAGACCCTTACCCAGCAATGGATGAAACCGGCCACCAGCAATGACAACACTACAGCAATTTGCAGACTTGCCCCCCATCTACCCATTCAGCTACATATGATGTTCGCAGAGCCCCCGGCGAAGACTCATTGATGCCCGTCATTCCGTTAAGCTGGGTAGGCTAGGGTGAGCCGGGAGAACCAAAAAAACTCGAACAAACTTTAAACCCTTTCCCGGTCAGACAGACTGAACTTATATCCCAGTATTCCACCAAAGGTGGTGTTTTTGCTCGCTGAGTCGGCGACAGTCGGTCATTCCGACCCAAATTTAAACCAGAGGTACTTAGATTGGTTACTAAAGGGCACCGGGAGTGGTTAAGAATGAAAAAGCCTTGCCAGAAGTATTGTTTGGTGGCCGAGGTATTGATAAGGACTAGAAGTTTTGCTGGTAAAGGCTCGGTATTGCAAACAAATGAACCAGGGAATATAGACCGTCCCCACCAAAAGCACCCGTTAAGGACTGGGAAACCCCTCGGGGACTCTTGGTCAAGAATTCACATTGACTTCGCGGGTCCTACCAGGGGCATACCTTTCTGAATTGTCGTTGATGCCTCTCTAATTGGCTTGAAGTAAAAGTTATGCCATCAACGACAACAGAAACGTAATAAAAAAACTGGACACCTTTTTGCCACCCATGGTTTACCGGACATTCTTGTCTCGATATATGGCCACAGCTAACCAGCATACATTTTGAGCAATACCTAGCCTCCCTAGGCATAAGACATGCCCTAACCGCGCCGGCCCACCCGGTGCGAACGGCAGGGCTGAGAGAATGGTCCGGTTTACTAAGGAAGGTTTAGAAAGAATGGACGCCGGAGATGTCCAACAGAAAGTAAACCGTTTGCTCACACTCCAGCACATAAACGCCCAGTACCATAACCAATAAGTCCCCAGCAGAATTACTTATGGGGATAAGTTAAATCACACCTTGATAGACTACACCCCAGAATTTTACTCCAGAAACCCCCCCTGACTCCTCTACTAGGTTTAGACAATTCGAAATAGGCGATT
This sequence comes from Laticauda laticaudata, assembly GCA_004320025.1. Classification (NCBI taxonomy): domain Eukaryota; kingdom Metazoa; phylum Chordata; class Lepidosauria; order Squamata; family Elapidae; genus Laticauda; species Laticauda laticaudata. The sequence continues at coordinate 17,102 of BHFT01065069.1, read as the reverse complement.
TGGTATACGCTAAAAAATTCACAGGGGAACCGTTATGGCTACCAGGACAGATTACTCAAATCACAGGCCCAAATCCTACCGTTTAAACAGTAGAGGATGGCAGGGAATGGAAGCGGCACATAGACCAGCTTCGGTCCGGGATTATTAGAAAGAACCACGACATACAACCATTCACCGACAAAACCGACGAAGTTGCAACCAAGGTGGGGGGGGAAAGGCGAAAGTAAATAAGAACCGTTTAAAACCCAAAGCCAATGAAACATATAATCAAAAGAGCAAATAAAAGACCTCACGTTTTGAAGAAGACTTGCGTGAAGAGCCCATCCGGAAGGGGGCCAGCCAGGCCAGCTCCGACCTGCCCCGAGGAAAACGGGAGGGAGCGGCAAAACCGCCGGCCTAAAGCAACTCAGCGACGGTGGTAAAATGGCTGACTCACCCTTCCAGACGGTTCCAGGGAGAAGGATGGAGACACAGCAGCCCATCCGAACCGGTCGAAGTCTTCACTAAGTGAACCGCGCAAGTCCAGTCGAGTCCGGAAAAGCCCCAGCTGATCGTCACCATCATAGGACTGAACTAAGAGGGGAGGGGTGTTTCTATGTATGGGTATACTCCAAATCTACAAATCTGATTGCCAAGACAAACTAAGCATTGGATTGGTTCACTAGGAACCAATCCAAGAGCTATGAACTGGCAAACATATAAAGCACTGCCATTTGGCGGCTCAGACAAGCAGGCAAGCCAGCGCCTGTATAAAAGGCCTCGCTTCTGCTCATAATCCTGTTACTCAAGAAACACTTTGTTGTTTGAGATCGTCTAACCTGTGTCCGAACAAAACAAGGCATCATGTGTATCTTGTACAGCTTCTGCACAAGTACTCTGTGGTTGACTGTATCGGTAAGCTGCAGACAAGTCAACAAAAACAGCACCAGTTATGAGTCCCTTCTCGATAACCATCCTCAATAAATTGAGTTAGGTTAAGGAGTTGGCTTGTGCAGGACTTTCCAGGTCTGAAAACCCGCTTGCTCAGGAATCAGCTGCTGATCAATAAGGGGCGCCATGCGATATCAGGAGTAGTCTCTCAAACAGTTTCTATGTATGACGAGGCAGGGAGATGGGTCGGAAGTTCTTCGGGATGGCAGGATCTTTGCCAGGCTTCAGAGATAGCCACAATCTTTGCCCGCCTCCATATCTTAGGTAGCTTGTTGTTTATCAGACAACTGTTGAACAGGTCTAACGTCAGCTTGAGAGCCACTGGTCCTAGGTGTTTAACTTGTTCAACAAAGATGTCATCAAGACCAGCTGCTTTGTTGTTTTTCTCATGTCTTGAATGCCAACAATTAGGTCGGTTCATTTGAAGGCTCTGGTGAAGCGTCAGACATTTCCGTTGTTTTCTTCAGATGGCTTCGGTACTTTAGTTCTCTTAGAATGATGGTTTGGGTTGCCCCGGCTATTCTAAAAGGAGTTGATATGAGCGGACGTTGATCTGCTGGTGACTTCAGAGCTGTTTGGGCTTTGTGCCTTAGGTCATCTTGTCCCTAGCCTTTCTAATTGTCCTTCCCACGCTCTTCCTGCTTACTGGTGAGTTTCAATCTGAGTAGGACTCCATATCCAATAAATTCTTGCCAGCTCCTTCGCCTCTCTGATGACACTGCATCGATAAGACTTTCCCCAGCTTCCAAAGTATCATCTCCAAAGGGATGATACACATCCCTTTGATCCCACAGGGTGATACACATTTTAAGTTAAAAAATAAGAGTGGTAGAGATAAATATTAGAAAGGTGGAAAAGAAATAAAGAAAAAAGAATAAAAAGAAGGAAAAAAGAAATATAAACAAGTAGATTCTGATCTTAACACAATTTATAAATATATTTATATTGTTCTCATTCTCTGTAAGGTTACATCCAATTTTCTTTCTTTTCATAATCTATGTTTTCTAGTCATCAAATCCATAAATCATGAGTTCACTTTCTTTCTGCAAAAAAAGTCCATAAGGGCTGTTAAAAATGTATTCTAAGTTTGCCTAAATGAAGTCTTATACAGTATATATACATGTAACATTTAACTCAAAATTATGCTGCAGCTATGCTAAACTGCAAAGAAATTACTCTAAAGAAAATCACTAAGTTTCCAGCAAAATCTTTAATATATTAGTCAGGGCAAAAAATTATTGGAAGATCTGCATTGTCAGCCACTAATAAATTCCCCAAATATACCATATAACTGATCCAATCTACAGTGAAGGAATTTCAAATTGCTGGGCGATTTGTGAAATATCACCACGATTGCTAAGTAAGGGGCAGTTGTGTGAGATTAGCATCCAAATACATCAAGAGATATTTATTACAGGCAATGAAAAATGCAAACTCAGAAGAAAAAAAAATGCAGAATGAAAGAGGGAAGATAGAGAAGTGTCCTGAGGGAAACATTTCATTTGGGGAGGCAGAAGAGATTAAGTGGCAGCTAGAAACCGGATGGGCAGATAAACTGACAAGTTGAATGTGGTTAAAAGGATAATGCACTGAGAGACAGCTGTAAAAAGACATGTGCATTTATGAGATTAGTGTTACCCCAGTGTAGCCCTTGTAAACAGAATGGTTAACAGGTAGATCTGCTGAGAAGGGAATTAGAAAAGCCAAGTTAGTGGCTAGCACCCCATGATTAAAGTGCCAATCCCATTTTACACATTGGCAGCTGCCATTTTGACTTTTTTAAAAAACCACATACACACCCTACGGGTGCTCTTGGCTGTTAAAGGCCTTTAAATAAACACATAGATTGTTTACTAGCATGTTGACACCAGTTTGGTTGTGTCAAACTGACTTTTGAGAAATATTATACAAGAAGATGGTGGTTTAGCTCTTTTACTTACCAGAATCAGGAAACTGGGCTTCCTTTGTTTTTCCTTGAAGACGTTTCACTTCTCATCCAGGAAGCTTCTTAAGATGTGGAGACTCTAGAAAGAGTGCAGAGAAGAGCAACAAAGATGATGAGGGGACTGGAGGTGAAAACATATGAAGAATGGAACTATGAAAAGAAGGGTTTAATGAAAAAAAGGCCTAGGGGGGGCCATGATAGCAATATTCCAGTATTTGAGGGGCTGCCCCAAAGAAGAGGGAGTCAAGCTATTCTCCAAACCCCCCTGAAGGCAGAAGAAGAAGCAACGGATGGAAACTCATCAAGGAGAGAAGCAACCTGGAGTTAAGGAGAAATTTCCTAACAGGGAGGAAAATCAATTAGTGGAACAGCTTTGCTTCCAGAAGTTGTGGAGACTGAACAATCATTTGTCTGAAATGGGATAGGGGAGTTCGACTAGAAGACCTCCAAGGTCCCTTCCAACCCTATTATTCTATTAAAAACAAAGAATGTCCAGTTGCCTTTTGAAAAACCACCTTTGGGACAACCATGACCTGCATGACTAAGAATATCTCCATAAACCCCACTTCTCTCACCTGGTCTCCTGGAAATGTGTTTGTCCACAATTTCTCTGATCTTCAGCCAGATGGAACCCTCAACCCCCTTTTCCAGGATCCCAATGTCAGGGCTCCAGCAATCCACCCCCATTCGAATCATGAGTCTCTAGCCACATCTCTCAGAGTAAAAAAGATTGATTTATTATGAGTGACCATGTCAGCATTAATTGGGTGCAGATGACTCTTAAGACACATCATTCATTTCCCCCTTGAGCCCGGTCTTCCTCCCACCCCCAGATGTATATTCTCCAATGGGACACATCCATGGCCAAGAGTCATCCATCATGCTCTCCAGTAATAATCTTGCACGGCAAAAGCTTCAGCTGTTTAGCAATTATACGAGGCATTTAAGGAATGCATTGCTTTCCCCCCACTTCCTTTCTGCTGGCAACTAAAAAGACCAGAGAAGTATTTTTTTAGTTAACACCCAAATTGATTTAAAAAACAACAACTGGGTTACAATCCTTAAGTATTTTCATTCAGGAAATGGATTGTTCTTCTCTACATTCACACAAAGTATCTTCTATAGGGAAGCCCTATTAGATTGGACTAGAAGACCTCCAAGGTTCCTTCCAACCCTTTGCTTCTATGATTCTATATCTATCTTGCTCTGCAATGTAACCTATAATATATATAAGAGACAGACATCCTTGCTTGACCTTATTTAAGGTCGTAAAGTCATTGATCTTAACATATCTATTATGCAAATATCCTGTCAACTTTGTAGACTGGACCATGGTAACTTGTTGATAAGTTTTACTCTGAAATCTGTGATATTCTTTTTAAATCTTAGGTATTTAAAATCATGAGTTAAGCCAGGGCTGTCAATCTCGATTTTATTGAGGGCCACATCAGGGTTGTGTTTGACCTAGGAGGGCTGTGGGGGCTGGCCAGGGGGGCATGGAAGGAGTGGCCATGTTGAGTGTGATATGGGACTTGTGTTGGGGGCACCTGTGGTTGCCAAGTGCTAAGGCAGGACTTCCATGAGATCCTCCCTCACTCTCATTATAATCTTCCTTCCTTCCTTCCTTCCTTCCTTCCTTCCTTCCTTCCTTCCTTCCTTCTTACCTACCTACAGGTCATGCTGACATGTTCGCTCCTAATTAATCCTTTGAGGTTTTTGAAGCTGGCTCAAGGCTCATGATTTAATGAGAGCCACTGCCGGAATCCTGATACCTTCCTTCCTTTTCTTCTTTTTCCTCCCCTCTTCGTTCTCCTTTCTTCTTCCTTCCCCTCTTTCCTTATTTTTCCTTCCTTGCTCTCTTTCCACCTTCCCTTCGTTTTCTTTGTCCGTCCTCTTTCCCCTTCTCCTTTCCTGTCCCTTCTTGCTGGCTCAGATGCAAAAGGGGGAACTTTTATCCCTTTGTTTTGAGTTTGTTTTGATGGCCCTCGCCAGTGGGCCTTCAGGTAAGCTAAGAAACTGCACTTAAGGGATTTCTTGTGGCTTCTTTTTCACCCATACAGATTAAAAAGGTGTTTGTTTGTTTTTAAAGTCAACTGCCCATTGATTGTTAACGCTTTCCTCTTTTTCTTTCATCTTGACATTTTATTTCTCCACTGTGAGCTACTCCATTGCAGGTTGACCAGGTTTGCAAGCTTAAGCGGGTTGTAGGATATTAACCCTCTGCAAAGAAGAGGTGGGTGCTGCTATAAATTTCAGTCGCTTTTGATGAATGTAGAGACTTCTTCGTGTATGCTAGCAGCAGCTGTGTAAACCCACAACTCTGACATCAGTTTAAACAAATTAATTCTGTCTCTACAAACATATGTTAATCAGAAAGCCAATGTGTGCTTCAATTATGGGCAGCCTGGACCACAAAGCTTCCAACCCCACATCGAAATGCATAGAGCTTATTGAGCATGCACACACATTTTTATTAACAAAAAAATAAAATAAAATAATAAAATAATAATATTAAATTTAAATTAAATTTATATACTGCTTCACAGGGCTTTCCAGCCCCCTCTAAGCAGTTTTACAAAGTCAACCTATTTCCCCAACAAATTGGGTCCTCATTTTACCCACCTCAGAAGGATGGCTGAGTTAACCTTGAGCCTGGAGAGGTTTGAGGCAGCCGGCAATAAGCAGAAGGAACCTGCAGTACTGCACTCTCACCACTGTGCCACTGAGGCAATATAAAATAAAATAAATATAAAATAAAATAAAATAAATAATACCTGTGGATTTTACTGAACTAGTCATTGCCAGCTCTTGGGGATGGTGCCCATCTCTGCTTCAAGGCCTCTGAGCCAGCACTGTCTGAAGATGCTCCCATAGCCAGCATGATGTCACGGAGTTCGGTTACTTTGCCACCAAAGTGGTACCTATTTATCTACTCACATTTGCATGCTTTCAAACTGTGAGGTTGACAGGAGCTGAGTTAACTAACTGTGTGTGTGTGTGTGTGTACACATACATACACATACATACATACATACATACATACATACATACATACATACATCCCAAAATGATAATTTGGTCTGCCTCTGTAGGTTTATATAATAATGTGTTAAAGATAATTAATTATATATTATTTAATCAAATTAATCACATACAATTAATGTAAGGAAACCACGTGAAATGATTATATATTTTTGTCTATCATTAATAAAATATAATTAATGAGAACTGTGTATTTTGCTGTAATGTAATTATAGTTATTACCTTATTATAATCGTGGGGCTTTGTTCTTGGTATGTTACGCCATCATTATACAGGTACTTTGCAAAAAGAGCTTCCCAGTTCAAGGATATTACAGCCTAAAAGGATTAAATGAGATTAAAAGGAGCAGCATTAATTGCAGTAATAAAGAGTTATGTGCACTATTATATTTTTCTGGTCTGCTTAATATATTTAATATTAACCCAACAGGCAAGGTTCATGGAACACGTCACCACAGAAAATATCTGGCCAAGGCTAACTCTAAGCCACTTATCTATGGAGATTCTCAATCATCCATGCCATGGTTGCCCAAAAAGTGCTTTTTTCAAAAGACAATTGGTGTTTTTCTTTGAAAACATTTCACTCCTCACCTAGGGAGCAATCCAAGTGCTAACAATAAATAACTGCAAAGATTATAAATCCTTCTATTCCCCATCAGTCAACTAGAACTGAAAAAAACCTTCTTGGATGAGAAGTGAAATGTTTTCAAAGAAAACAACAAAAATAGTCTGGTGTCCTTTTGGAAAAAGCACATTTGAGATCAATCTAAGCCACCTTGATATGTCATGCTAGGTCTTCAGCAGACCAAATCTGGATCAAACTCTTATTTTGACCTGTACAGAAATCACTAAATAGATTATATGCCAGGGTAGGAAGATCAAAGGATAATCTATAGAGCAAGATAGATATAGAATTATAGAAGCAAAGGGCTGGAAGGGACCTTGGAGGTCTTCTAGTCCAACCCCTGTGCAAAGCAGGAGTCCTTGTATCATTCTGGACAAATGATTGTCCAATCTCTTCTTACAGCATCCAGTGATGGAGCAGCCACAACTTTTCGACCCCTCAGACTTAGGTGCCCTCGTAACAACCTGCTTGTGCTTTCTCAAAGGAAGCAGTAGAAACTAAACTATTTTGGGGGGGGGGGAGTNTTCTCAAAGGAAGCAGTAGAAACTAAACTATTTTGGGGGGGGGGGAGTCTTGTACTTCCTCTGCATCTGGTTGACAGCTCAGGACACAAAGCATGAAGTTCTGCTTCTTTTTGGTTTTTGAATCAGAAATGAAGCACAGGTGGGAATCTCTGGGGCATTAGTAGCTGTCTCTCAATTGATGCCTAGGACACATCTCCAGAAGGTAGGCTGCGCATGTGGAAATTTCCAGGGGAAAATAGGCATTTGGTAAATACACCTAAGCTTTGTGCAGACATTAAATTTGTCTTACTTGTCTTCGCTTTCATCTAAAGAACAAGAAACTTTTCAGATATTTAAGCTGTAGCATACCTAATAGTAATCTAGTATTGCCATGATATAAAACAGATGTTGACACACTAGAAAAAGTGCAGAGAAAAGCAACAAAGATGATTAGGGGATTGGAGGATAAAACATATGAAGAACAGTTGCTGGATGTCATGCCCCTGTCAGAGTCTGAATCAAAGGAGGAAGCCAAACAGCAGACAGGGAGTGGAAATGTTGCTCCATTGGCTGTAGAGTAAACTGGGGAAGGGCAAAATCCAGCTGGGCAGAACAGGGGAGAGGAAGAACAATGGAGAGGGAATTCAAAGGAAGACCCAGGACCACCCCTCTTCATCCTAGGACGTGCAGGGAGAATGGAGAAGGGAGCAACGTGAGTTGCATGGCTTACAGGGGAGGAAAAGGCCCTGATTCCTTTCATTAGCTGCAGCTGGGAGTGAGAGTTTACAAGAAAAGCATGCTGAGTGCGACAGCTGCTGGGAGCAAACATGACTTTATCTTGTGCTGTGTTGCTTATCTGTGTTCCTGGTGTCTTCCCAATTGTGTGAGATTTGCCGTGCCTTCGAGTCTGAAATTCTTGCTCCTGCCCTGCCAAACTAATTACTTCAGTTTGGTTTGTTTGGGTTTTATGTTACAGTTTGTGTTGACTCTGTTTGGACTTAATTTTCTGCAGTCAAAGACTGTTCCTGGGAGAGCTTTTCTCCAGCCAGAAGGTAACCTGGACATTGAGGGCAAAGTTGGAGATACTTGCTTATCTGATGTGTTGCCTTTGTGCCACACCCCTTTGGGTCATCACACTGGAACTGTGTATGTCTAGTTTAATGAAAAGAAGGACTGGGGAGACATGATAGCAATCTTCCAAGATTTGAAGGGCTGTCACAAAGAAGAGGAGGTCAACCTATTCTCCAAAGCACCTGAAGGCAACAGAAGAAGCAGTGGGTGGAAACTCACCAAGGAGAGAACCAATCTAGAACTAAGAAGAAATTTCCTGACAGTGAGGACAATTAATCAGGAGAACAACTTGCTTCCATATGTTATGGATGCTGCACCATTGGAGGCTTTTAAGAAGAGATTGGACAACCATTTGTTTGAAATAGTACAAGGGAGTTGGACTGGAAGATCTCCAAATTCCCTTCCAACTCTGTCATTCTGTCCTGTCCTGCTCTGCTCTGCTGTGTTTTTTTTCCAACATGCAAAGCAACTCATAATCTAGACAACACCTGAGATTTTAAAGAAGAGACTGGACAGCCATTTGTTTGAAATGGTATTGGGTTTCCTGTTTGAGCATGGAGTTGGACTAGAAGACCTCCAAGGTCCCTTCCAATTCTGTTGTTCTACTATTCTGTTAGTAATATAATGCACCACCAACTCAGCAAGCCACTCTGTGCTAATGCACAACGAGAACTAGATTTGTCTCCTTTATACGCACGGATGGGAAGACTCATATGCAACACTGCTTGGAGAGATTTTCAAGATAATTGGCAAGCTCAAAAGGCTGGCAAGCTCAGGAAACAACAGCCAGTAGCATTTCTGGAATGGCATCTGATTATTGCTAAAAAGGCAACATAATAGAATTTTGAAAACCTATATCCCACCTCCATCCCTATTTCCTGCCTTCACTGTTTTTCTCTCCCTTTTGTGCCTTCAAAGTTTTTCAACCTTCGGCAGTGTTCAGGTATTTGGAGTCCAATGCCCAGAATCCCCCAGCCAGCAGAGTTGGAAGCCACATATCTGAAAGCTCTCAAGGTTGAGAAATGCAACTCCTGGAGGGACACTTTGATTCCCACTGTGGATGAAGGGCTGCAAAAGTTGAGGGAGTTAGCAGGGAATAGATAAATTCACTGCTTCAATTAAAGAAACAAAACACAATTACTTTTGTTTAGTCTACTTGGAAACCACTTCTGGACTTTGTGCTTGAGGTGGGGGGGAAAATGAAACTTTGAATTTAGGTTTTACCAATTAGATGGGTTTATTGTTATTGAAATGGCTAGTTTACAAAAAACTATTATGTAATCTGCAACTCTTACATTGCAAAAACATATGGACTACACAACTGGATTAGGGCAAAGCAATAGACACAATCTACATAGACTTCTGTAAAGCCTTCTATTCAGTGGTACATGACAAACTATGCCTAAAAGTAAAATCTTATGGTTTCTCTGGACAACTGCATAACTGGATAGAAGCATTCCTCTCAAACAGACAACAAATGGTCAAAATATAAAATTCTGTACCGATCAATAGTGATGTCCCCGAAGGCAGTGCCAACTCTCTTCATACTCTACATAAATGACCTCGATCACAATAAGAGCAACTGCGCTCTTCACTGATGATGAAAAGCTATTCAACAACACAGACAATATTGCTACCCTTCCAAAAAGACCTTGACTATGGATCAAATGACAAACAAATGGCAAACTTCAAATCTCAACCAATAAATGCTCTGTCTTACATATGCAAAGAAAAAAATCGAAAAATAAAATACAGGCTGAATCTGTCAAGAGACCTTGTTGATGATTCAAACTCTATCAAGTATCTTGGAGTACTCGTCTCTAATGATCTAAGTGCTGAGCCACTGTAACTACACAGCAAAAAGGCGTTGAGAGTTGTTAACCTAATCCTACGTAGCTTTTTCTCTGGTAATATACACTACTAACTGGAGCATACAAAACATTTGCTTGACCAATACTTGAATACAGCTCATCAGTCTGGAACCGCATTACAATATCTGATATTAGCACAGTTGAGAAAGCCAGAAATATTTCACAAGAAGAGTTCTCCACTCCTATACTCATTGCAGAAGACCTGATGCACAGGCTTGAGATTCTAGACCTAGAAACCTTGAATTACGCGTCTTGATCTGATCTAAGTATGGTATATAAATCATACATTGCAATGACTTACCTGTCAATGAGTCCTTCAGCTTCAACCATAACAACACAAGAGCAAACAATAGATACAAACTCAAGGTTAACCGCACTAAACTTGATTGCAGGAAATATGACTTCAGCCACAGATGGTCAATGTCTGGAATTCTCTACCTGACTCTGTGGTTTCTTCCCCAAACCCCAAAAACTTTAACCTCAAACTATCCACTATTGACCTCATACCTTTCCGAAGAGGTCTGTAGGGGGCATGCATGAGCGCACCAACGTGCTTACCGTCCCTGTCCTTTTGTTTCTTTATTTTTCTTATATGTATCCATTTGATGTACTCATAACTATGTTTATACTTATACCTATTATCTTGTAAGCAATTGACAAAAATAAATAAATAAATATTACTATGTAAAAGTAAAAAAGTTTGATTCTATGATCTTATTCTCATGCACCCAAGGGGATTGGAAGTCAACACCTTTTCTTTCTTTTTCGCCTCTTTTCTACACTCTTCTCTTCTCTTTTCCATCCCCTATTTTTCCTACTATTTGTGTTTTATACTATAAACCAGGGGTCCCCAAACTTGGCAACTTTAAGACTGATGGACTTCAACTCTCAGAATTCTGGGAGTTGAAGTTCACAAGTCTTAAATTTCCCAAATTTGGAGATCTCTGCATTGGCATTGTATCATGGCCACCAGCACACATACCAGTTCCCCCAGGGTAGCAATGGACTCAACCAGATATGTCATGTGAACACAACCACTCTATTTTTGGAGTAACTCTTTCTGGCAGTTAAAGCTTGTGCCGTAGATGTAAAACTTCCAGCAATCCCGTAATCCCAGGGGTTTATTCCTCCATAACTATGTTGACCCCATGACCAATCCAAACCTTTTCAGATCTACACTTCCTTTTTTCGGTTCCAGGATCTCTGGGGAACATAGAGCACAATGCTTGGGATTTTCTATGTATGTCAATAGTAGGTTATTTAGACTTTAAATCAGATAACCCAAGGTCAAAAACTTCCTATACCAGCAGCCCAAGGGAGCTCTAGCAATACTTCAGATCAGACCAGGTTTTTACACTGAACTCACATTGTTGGGAGCAACTGGGGGAAAAATGGATGCCAACTTTATCTATTATCTATGAATGCATTTGCATTCAATGCTGAAATTTCATTTTGGGACTGACCAAGTATTTCAGCTGAAGGATTTGCATAATTCTAACATTTCTTTTTATGAAGTCTTTGGTGCTGTCAATTTTGGGCCTGACAGGTGCTTTCTGAGCTTGGTTATTTACTTGCAGATGTTTCATTACTCAACAAGGTAGCATCATCAGTGCACTGATGATGTTACCTAGAAGGATAATAAAGCATCTTCAAGAAAACAACTAAGCTCAGAGAGGAAAATGATACTACAGTTCAACCCTGAGCTACAAATATTCTTTTCTATTTGATATTTTTTTTAGCTTTGTTCCTACATGAAGCATTTTTTGTAACATCTTATGATATTGGGTATGTGTCAGGGCTCCAGCACCCACCCCCATTCAAATCATGAGTCTCTAGCCACATCTCTCAGAGTTTAAAAAAAAAATCATTTATTAGAAGTGACCATGTTGGCATTACCTGGATGCAGCCGATACTAAAACACATCACTCATTTCCCCGTTGACCCTGGATACATATTCTCCAATGGGACACATCCATAGCCAAGAGTCATCCATCATGCTCTCCAGGAATAATCTTGTGCGCCAGAAGCTTCGGCCGCCTAGCAATTATCTATGAAAGCATTTAAGGAATGCACTACTTCCCCCCAGTCCCTTTCTGCTGCCAACTCTAAAAGACCACAGAAATATTTTTCAGTTGACAGTATGTCTGGAAGAATGAGGGGAGACATGATAGCACTGTGCCAATATCTGAGGGGCTGCCACAAAGGCAAGATAATCGATCTATTTTCCAAAGCAGCAGAAGGCAGGACAAGAAACAATGGATGGAAATCAAGGAGAAAAGTAACCTGGATTTGAGGAGAAACTTCCTAATGCTGAGAACAATTAACCAGTGGAACAGAAATTGCCTTCAGAAATCGTGGGTGCTTCATCAATGGAGGCTTTTAAGAAGAGACTGGACAGACACTTGTCTAGAATGATATAGGAGCTCCTGCTTGAGCAGGAGTTGGACTAAAGGACCTCTAAGGACTTTTCCAACTCCATTATTCTATGTGTTCTATATATGTTCTATAATATGATATGTGGGAAAAAAATTATTGCTCATATTAATACAGAAGAATCTTGTCAACTAACAGTTAGCACTAAACTGGCACTGGATAAGAGTGAATGGAATTCAAGAGGGATTGAACCTGTTTGTGAGATGGTAACAACTCCAGGCTGATTGCTCTCTTGACTCCTTCCCCAGGCTCTGCCTCTTCTTCTCCGACATCAGTTGGAAAAACACCAGCAAACCAGAGTAAAATGAGGGCCAGAAGCATGTTTTCAACCATATGTGTTCATTACATCCATCAGATACTCTGAACAAAATATCTTTTATTGACTGTTCAGCTCTGCAATAGTTGTTTCTCATGTCACAGCTTACATTAAATATATCAAAGAAATTAAACCAATTACTAGAACAAGAATAAAGGTCCTTTTGGTGCAGCTTAAGAAAGAACCTCACGATCTGAACCTTTCAAAGTTCTTGAAATCACCAATGACCTTTCCTTCCTTCCTTCCTTCCTTCCTTCCTTCCTTCCTTCCTTCCTTCATTCATTCATTCATTCCTTCCTTCCTTCCTTCTTGTGTGAGAGAGAATTGGGCTGGTGATAGACTCACACTCTGTTGTGATTGCAAATACTCAAAATGGATGCCCATTTTGGTTAAAAAGATCCACACTAAGGGGGAGGAATGCTACCATCTGCAAAACAGGAACTTTACGATGTCATTAAATTAGCAAATATCACATCATTCTTCCCTCCCCCAAAAGAAAACATGAGCCAAGCATAGTATTAAAACCAGTTTAACTGACTAATGATGATAGTAATATTTACAGCACCCTCTGTTGAGGAATTGACTGGTAATTAAATTAGATATTTGAAATGTTTAGACTTCTTTTTTCCTTTTTGTCCTGTCATTCTGTCAAATTGACACGAAGGAGCGAAAAACAAGGTTCACCAAGTTTATTAGGGATTTATTTCCTCTCAATTAGAACACCTGTAGTTATTTGTTTAACACTAGAAGAACATCAAAACACACTGAAAAAAACAACAACCCAGGACTTGACAGAAGTACCAGCAGGAAGCAGGAAGGAAGGCAAGTGGCAAGCTGTGGACAGCTAAAATTAAATTTTTAGCCAGAGAATTTATGTGTAACTCCATTACACATTTTTTGGGGAGGGTTATAGTGCAGAAAATGAAACAGTAAGCCAAAGACATTAAAAACAGGGGGGGGGGGAANAGAAAATGAAACAGTAAGCCAAAGACATTAAAAACGGGGGGGGGGGAACAAAACTAAGTCTTTATTATTTGGGAAACCTTAACACATTCTAGTTTGCATCAACATGATTCATGGCCTCCTTCTCTCCTTGCAAACTACTTCAGCTTCTGTCACTCCATTGATATAAGTGGTTCTCAATTTACAACCACAACTGAGCCCAGCATTTCTGTTGCTAAGTGAAACATTTGCTAAATGAATTTTGCCCCATTTCATGACTTTTCTTGTCAAAGTGAATCCCTGCGGCTGTTCAGTAAGTGACACAGTTGTTAAATGAATCCGGCTTCCCCCGTTGACTTTGCTTGTCAGAAGGTCGCAAAAGGGGATCACGTGACCCCAGGAAACACTGCAACCGTCATAAGTGCGAGCCAGGTGCCAAGTGTCTGAATTTTGATCACATAGCCATGGGGGATACTGCAATGGTTGTAAGTGTGAATTAATAGCCATCAGTTACTTTTTTCATTGCTATTGTAACTTCGAATGGTCACTAAATAAACTGTTGTAAATCAAAGATTACTTACCTGTACTTCTTCTATCACTTCTGTCCATACATCCCTTCAGGAGTTCTTTTTATGATTCATTCATTCATTCACTTATTCTTTAACAAGTGTATCAAGCCATTTTAGATGAGATGAGTGGCACACAAATGTAATAATAAGGAAAAACAAATAAAAAATAGCCACCCAACTCACACATGGGTGACTCTGGATGGCTTAGAACAGTTTTTTTTTCAAAATAAAAGAACCCATCATATAACAAAACTGTTTAAAAAAAAACCTACCACACCCTCCACGGCAGCAACAGCGCAATCAAATCAGCTGTGGCCCCCAGACTTGCTTTTAGGGCCTCTTGGAAAAGCAGCAGTGGGTGCCAACCATACCTTGGGGCAAATGATCTTCCATAAAAAAGGAGCCACCACAAAGAAAGCCCTTTTTCGTGATCTCACCAGGTGATAATCCTTCATCAACAGGACCTACAGCATGTCCTGCCTTCCCATCATGGTGGACTAGTGGATGGAATAAGGGAGAGACAGTCCTTCAAATAATCTTGCCCCAGCTATGAGGGTGTCATGCCCCATTGGAGACTGACCCCAAGGAAGAGGAGGAACAGCTGACAGGGAGTAGAGGTATGGCTCCGGAGGTTGTGGAGGAGGCTGGGGAAGGGCAGAGCTGGCTGGGCAGTCAGAGGAAGAACCAGGCCCATCCCCTCTTCATCCTAGGACACGCAGGGAGGAGAGGATAAGGGAGAACGAATGTCATGGTCTACGGGGGAGAAAGGGCCTGATCCCTTCATGGGCTACAGCTGTGAGGACTGTTTAAAAAGGATGGACATGTGTAATGGCCAGTGCTGGAAACAAAGCGTGGAAATATCTCTAGTCTGTCATTCCTCTCTGAGTTTGGCGTCTTCCCAATGTGTGTTCCGATGTCTGTGGACGTCTTCAAGTCCTTATCTTGCCTGGTTCCTTAATTGCTTCAGTGTGGTTGTGTTGTTTTTGCTCTTGATAATTTATAGGCATTTTTTAGTTTCAACAGCATTTTCCTCCTTTCCGTAACTGCTTGTGGGGGAGGTTTTTTTGTTTCTCCCGTCAAGGATTATTGGAGCTTTGAAGCAAAGTGAAGGAATAACAAGGGCTTTACCTGTTTTTTGTGACTGTGTTTATTTTGTATCCCACCCTGGGTCATCACAGTAGGGTTTTTGAAGGTGATAACCAAGACTTAAGCACTTTTGTTGCCTAAATTTTTCACTTACATACAAACTCAAGTTAATACACACAAACTTGATTGCAGGAAATACAACTCCAGGAACAGAGCAGTCAATGTCTGGATCCTCTACCTGACTCTGTGTTTCTTCCCAAACCCCAAAAACTTTAACCTTAGATTGTCTACTGTGACTCTCCCCCCTTTCCTAAGAGGTCTGTAGGGGGCCTGCATAAGCGCACCAATCGTGCCTACCGTCCCTGTCCTTTTGTTTCTTCTATTTTTCTTATATGTATCCATTTCATGTATTCATAGCTATGTTTATACTTTATACCCATTACCTTGTAGCAATTAACAAACCAAATTAAATAAATAAAAAAATAAGAAAACACCCATGCCCACCAAGCCATGCCCACAGCTGATCGGCTGGGTCTTCTTTGGTTGCCCTGTATAGAAGAACCGAGCTGGAAAGCAGGTTAGTGGGTGTGCATAAGCGCACCAACATAGCCTACCGTTCCTAGTCCTATTGTTTCTTTTATTTTTCTTATATGTATCCATGTATTCATAACTATGTTTTTACTTATACCTGTTATCTTGTAACCAAATAAAATAAAAATAAAAACTTCTTCCACCTCTTCAGCCCTGTCCATCCAGCTATGATTTTCTCAAACTTCTTTTTCTCTTCCTGAATTTACCAACTTTACAAACTCATTGTTTCTGTGTGACCAATTCACCTCAATGAGGTTCTTCCATATAGATTTCTCAGGTTCTATTTACTCCACGTTCGTTTGGATCTTATCCCTTGTTCTTATTTTAGCAAGCACTCCTTGTGTACCTCAAGCCAATTAACACCAGGGCCAATCACCAGTGATGGTGAGTTCTAGTCCTGCCTTAGGCATGAAAGCTGGCTGGGTGACTTTGGGCCAGTCCCTCTCTGTCAGCCCAACTCACTTCATAGGGTTGGTGTTGTGGGGAAAATAGAAAGAGGAAAATATGTTGGATATGTTCTCTGCCTTGAATTATTTGTAAAAAATAGTAAAGGTGGGGATATACATAAATAAATAAAATGTAAATTTGCACAATAGAGAAATCAATGATCATAAATTGAGGATTATCTTTAATGTGAATAAAAGTTATGAAACAGACTGAAGAATGAAATTGGATTTTCTATGCAGCTGAAGGCGCCCATTAAACTCTGATATGATACTGTATTTCCATGACAGGTCCTGTTGTGTTGGTGAAGCACAAGTAACACAACTCATAATGTAAATTGAAATCAGTGCCTCTATGAGTTTGGTAATAGCTCCAGGCTGGAAGTTTCCAGACTAGCAAACTATCAAGTCAGATTCATTTAAATGAGAGTATCTTGAATCGGGTGAAAGAGGAGAGTGCAAAAGTTGTCAGTTAAATTAAAGTTGTTAGTTAAATTAAAGTAGTGACAGATTTTATTTTTTCTGGGCTCCAAGATCACTGCAGATGGGGACTGCAGCCAAGAAATTAAAAGATGCTTGCTCCTGGGAAGGAAAGCAATGGCAAAGCTAGACAGCATACTAAAAGGCAGAGACATCACACTGCCAACACAAGTGCATAGTGTTCTGTATAACTTGGAAGGTTCCAAGTAGTCAATTCTGATTGGCCAGAAAGGCCAGTAGTGGATTAGTTCATTAG
>BHFT01065064.1:0-25102 GCA_004320025.1 Laticauda laticaudata | reverse complement strand
GAGATTCTGCCAAAACATTGCTACAACTTTAAAAGCACAACTACAATGACGTGGGATAATACCCGAAGGAAGCTGAATGAAATATATATACATATTTCATTATGTCAATTGGGTTATTCAACTGTGGGAATTTAAAGATTTCTGGACTTCAACTCCCAGAATTCCCTAGCCAACCATGCTCTGGGAATTGAGGTTCACAAGTCTTAACACTGGCAAGGTTGAATACTGTGCATAGTGGGTTCTGATATGCATCTAATGGTTCATTTGAGTCTTACCACTCAGACATAATATTTCATGCAGGTGATTCCAATGATCTATGTAATGTTGTCCAGACATATAACAGCTGATGTAGTTCCAAGCTATATGCACAATTGATCCCAAAGAAATCAATGTGCAAATATTTTATTTCCAACCTTTGACTTGATTTATTTGATTTGTTGTTTTCTTTCCAGAATAGAATCTGAGGTATTCAATAATAAAATACAGATAAAATCAAATTCATGGAAATCTAGAACCTGTTGCTTTTTAGATGTGCCAAGATGTTTGGCTCTGCAATATAATCAGTGAAAGAAATGAATTAAAGAATACAGCGATGTTAGGAATAGTTCCAAGGAACAAAACAATAACAGATCAAGCAAACTAACCCATGAACGTCTGCATTATTTTCAAAGAGAGAAACAATGCTATTTATACAAGTTCAAATATTGGGAAGAAATAATAAGTGTGTAAAATAAAAACAGGTCTAGGATGCTAGACTTTCAGTGAGGCAGTTGATTTTTAATGTTATGTACAGGAAGATTTTATGCTTTGGGACGCAGAATAATTCTAGGATAATATAATTTGAGTTAGAGGAGCTTTTCTTCTCTACACACTGAAATATTTCAGGAGAAAACTATGCTTTCCCCATTAGACCTAACATTGCCATTCTGAGGCTATAAGTTTCTTCCTAAATAAAAAAAACACATAATTTTTGTACTGTAAGAAGAATGTATCTGATGCTATATACAAAGCTGAAATTCAATAAAAAATAATATTATTTGGTTTTTTGGAAGAACAAAATAAGATTCCCTGTATGCTGATCATATTATATTATAATTATAATATTATAGTTATGATATATACAATTAATTTTACTTTATGAGGAATAGAAATTCATTACTTAGATGCTGATCCCTTTACAAAAAGAACAGTAATAATATGCTCAGAGTAGACTTATACAGAGCTCTCACAATTATGTGGCACTGTATAAAATGGAGGATGCTGTCCTCTACATTTGTTCAACTTTAATTTCTGTTGCATTTATAGACCATTTCATAGTTTTAATGTACATAAGGCAATTCTACTGCAAAACTGGGTATGTAAATTTGCTTTTGTCATTGTGATACAAAAATATTTTTTCTGAATTTTTATAAAAGTATGTGCATACTTATACTATATGTACTATATTGAAATATACAAAATTGAAACATGTACAGATATTAAAACATACTTACCAATACTACAAAATTAAATGGAGATAGTTCAATATTATTAAATCTTTGTCATGGCATGCAACAGTACTAAGTCTTCTAGTTACCATCCCTAAAAATTAAGGATTAGTTAATTCTTGAAATAGTATTAAAAATGACCTGAGGAGACAGGAGGAAAAAACACAGACTGAACAACCTGCATGGAAAACAGATCTCAGTCCATAGGAGGGAGAGGCATGGCAAGCATTTAAAAGGGACCATCCATTGTTTTCTGAAACAAGAGAAGATAGAAGAAATACTTTCTGTCTTGTAGCATTCCATTAATGTAGCCATGTAACATAAATAAAAATAGAATTAGTACTCATAGTTATGCTTCTTGCATAGACTACTTTGAAGAACTAACAGCTCTCTCCCCAAAATTAGAAATAGGGAAACTCAAATTCTCCTGCCTTGTCTCCCCATCAAATTATCCATAGTTTTTTCTATGGATATCACAGATCCTTAATTATTATATGCCAAAGATTAAGAGATTCCAGAACTTGACTTCAACTCCAAACTAGTTGAAATTCTATAATAATAGATGAAAATTTTAAAATATCAGAAAGGAACAAAGAAAGTTGTACTCTATTGGAGTAAACTCAACAGGCATCAGTCCAATATCCATATTTCCTAAGTGTAATTGTTCTCTGCCTGAATGTTAACCAATGATCATTAGTTCAAAAGCCCTTTTTTCCTCCAGGGCTGGCTTGTCCATTTATTGGCTAGTCAGATTTCACTCTATAAAAGACAATTCGTTAAATTAAGGGCTAAATGTTAAAAGGAAAAATTGGGGTGGCCATGTCCATGGGGTCATCTGAAATCAAACTTGGGTTGACAGTATTTATCTAGCAACTTTAGTATGTTTTATTACACCTTTAAAAATTTTTGCCTACTACCCTCTAAAATTAATAGGTTTTTGTTTGTATCTCTTTCACTCTAATTTGGAAGTGAATGTTCTCTTAAGAGAACTTTCAATCCAGCCCTATATTTTACACTTCGCCCATGTCTTTTCCCTAAAAGAATGATTGTTGGACTGATGAATGTTTTCAAGTAACAAAAAAAAAAAAATCAATATTCAGTTTTTTGTTATCAAATAAGTTTGTTTCATCAAGTAAGGTTTCATACAAAGCTCTTAACAGAACCTAATAACACCTATAAAAATAAATAAATAAATAAAGTATAAAACAAACAAACAAACAAATAAATAAATAAATAAATACAATAATGTATGCAAATTGATAATATTCATGGTATAACAGCACTAACAGACTGTTTCAATCCAGACTCAAGGAGTTCTATTCCGAGTTGAGCTGAGATTATAGTGTTCTCTATTGCCACTCAATAGTTTTATAAATTCATATGTGAGATAAAATTGTAAAACTTCTAACAACTGATGACATGCATGCTATATATATAGCATAAAGAAGGCTTGTGTCTAGAGTTTTCTGATGAAATGTATAACAGCCATGACAAAGATATGAAAAAATATTAAATCTTAAGATACTGAAAGTTTTCAACATTGACTTAATGTTGAAACTAATATGAAAACAATTAAAAACAGAGTAAATGTGACATCAGGAACATATGACTTCATGATTTGGGGCTTCTTTTGTTTTAGAGGAGTGGTCTCATATCTCCCTTTCTTTATCATTGATATACATCATCACTTTAAAATGCCAAATGTTCAAAAGAGGAGATCTTCCACGCCTGATTTAGCAAAGGGGAAAAAAAGTTGCTTCATGTGATCCTTTTCCAAGTTCATGCAGAGAAACATAACCCTGGCACTTGCTAGAATGAAATACCACCAAATAGAACACCCCTAAGTACACCCCAGTCAGTACTATCTGTCATTTCCTTCTTTCTCCTCCTTCCCTGCCTTTCTTTTTTCAATCTGTGATATCCAGAGTGGTGACTTAACAAAAAAAAAAAGATGGGATTTGGTATAAATGCAGCTCTACCAAGCTCAGTTCTGGTGTGCTCTATTGAACTATATTTTGTCAACCCCTATGTACAGTGCCTTAGCTTGTCTGGCAATCATGTTAGTGATTATATGGGTAATGAAACACGTGCTTTTTTTTGTCTGTAGCTCTGATTAATCTGCTTTCTATTTAGCTTTGATTTATGGTGCTCAACTGTTGAGGTGAACACTGCCCCATCAGTTCCGTACCCTATTACAGACGCAGTGACTGCTAAATGCCTGCAAGGCTTGATCTGTTTCTTGACAGCCAGGCTTCCCACTACATTCCCTCCAATCTGTTTTGCTTCCTGGTGTGACCTTTCATACAGTAAAATACATTAGTTGAATAGCACCGTCTCATTAAAAGAGTGAATTAACCGAAGAGTCTTTTTAACTAAATGACAGCCAAAGGACTGAGTGCTAATAGCCATGGGCAGTTAGAAACTTAACTCATGAATCAGACTGTTAATACTGCTTGATGCCTCAAGCACTGAGGGCACCACGCTCTCTGCTTGCTCTCATAAGAAGAAAAGCTCATTACTTTCCTCCTGATGGGAGAGAAAGAGTGAGTGAGCAATAATAAAGCTTGAATTTTTCAATACTGTTAAAAATGGGGCTGACAGATTGCCGACAATAGGAGCAACGGCCTAGACACCGAATAAGAGAGACACTGAATTAACAATACCATATATCATACAATCTAATTAAATCAACCCGAAGAATGAAATTAGTTTTCTGTGAGTGAAATGGCCTTTGAAAGAGCGCTATTAAATGAACTGTAGAGCATTAATTAAATAATTCACAGTGAGGGATTTTGCATTTATACAAAAATTGTGCACTTAATTGTCCATGCTGTAATACAGATTTGGCCTTATGTTAACATTGTGTCTAAAGCACACTTATTGGAGCATATCAGGAACAGCTTAATGCAAATGCAGTTTATAAAGTTTCCAAGTTGAGAAAGGAATCAAGTCAATGGTGGACCAGAGAGAGGTGTGCAGGATCTATATGGAAATGTGAATTGTACAAGAGGTGACAAATTAATTCATTTCATTGCAAAGTAATTCTATTTCATTATAAAATGGGGAGTTCAAATCATATTCGAAATGGAGATGACCAATAGGCATTAGATTCACCTAACTTCTCTCTTGGTATTCTATTTACATTAATATTTCAAAATACTTAGGATTTTGTATATATTGTTTCTGAAAATATTCTGTAGTGATGGATTTTGCCTACACATCTGTTCAAGTAAACCAGGGCTGTCAAACTTGATTTCATTGAAGGCCACGTCAGGGTTATGTTTGACCTCACGGGGCCAGGTTGGACGTGGACAGCTTGATGTCACTTGTGTTGGGGTGCCTGTGCCCCAGAGAAAACTGGCTCCCAAGCTCCATTTTTGGCTGTGACAGCCTCTTGCAACCCTCTGCCAGTGAAAATGGAGCCCATGGCCCTTCCGAGCTCCATTTTTGCTGGCAGAGGCACTGTCGGCTTGTCCTTCACTGATTCCAGGACTGACCCCATGGGCCAGATCTAAGCACCCTGTGGGCCGGATACGGCCCCTGGGCCTTGAATTTGATACCCCTTCAGTAGACCATGAAAAAAGACATGGTGGGAACCAGAAACAGCACCTTCCTAATAGTAATTTCAAGCTTTTAATAGCTAATGTAATTAACATTCAAAAAAATATGTTCTCTAATTGTGTTAGCAGGAATCCCTCTGATTCACGTTAGTAAATAGAGGAAATTTTAGGTTAATCCAAAGGGTTTCTAATAACCAGGTGATAATTTGGTTGAACTGCAAAAAGAATAGAATATGCATTTCATTTCGATAAAACTAGAAAATAGGATAACAGTCAAATGGATAAATAATGAAATAGTGACACATGTCTATAAAATTTATTAACTTTAAATGTTTGTTTCCATGACATCAATAGAAATATTTTTATTACACAATCCTAAAACTATTCAGGAACTCTCCTCTGACTTTTCTTCTCGTGGCTTGGGTTTACTGATACATCATTCTGATACATACATTTTCCCTCAAGGTAACAAGGTTCCTATACAATCATTATGCCTCAACATTTCCATTCACTTTATCTTATGATATAGTATTTATAAACAATCATTCATGTGCAGCAATGAATGATATTTCATTTGCAGTAATGTCAAAGTATCCAATCAGTTGAATCATTATCTTTGATATTAAAGATATTCTGTTTAGTAGGACAAACAAAACGTGGGTGGCAAAAATATATTTTGTATTTTTATGTATCAACTTGTTTCAATCCTCTTTTGTATCAATTTTTAAAAAATCCATTATTTCCTTGTTGTACCACAATATTTTATTTCAAAGAATAACAGGTATAATAACTGACTTGAGTAAAATGAAAGGTTTTTTTTCCTTGAAAACTGTTCTCAGTATTTCATTGCAATTTTTATTAAGAATGCTCAGAATTAGGCAATGAACAAGGCAATTATATTTTTGAGACCACCCTTCTGCCAAAGGAGGATATAGCACACTGATAGAAAACAGATCGGATATTAAACTGATACTACATTTGATCTTGTTGGAAAGAAGGAAAAGAGGGGAAATTACTTAGGATGCGCTCTCTCTCTCTCTCTCTCTCTCTATATATATATATATATAAAAGTATCATACATGGATTATTCCTGCGATTTAAAATGAACACCAACATGAGTTTTGGTTTAGATTAGTCCTCTTGGTAAGTTAGTCCATTTGTTGTTATTCCTTTCTTTTGATTTTATTTATTTAAAGCTCTTTCATTTTAGCAATGATGTACCATAACAGAGCAAGCAGGTGGTCATTCTAATACCACAGGGAACTTTATGTTTAAAATATTACTTATATGCAGTGTAATTTTGTGGAATGGTTTGAGAAGCGTTTTACAAACTTGCCTGCTGATAAACTGGACAGGTCTTTGAACAGGAGCAATAGAAATGCTCAGGATATTAGAGATAGATAGATAGATAGATAGATAGATAGATAGATAGATAGATAGATAGATAGATAGATAGATGGATGGNATGGATGGATGGATGGATGGATGGATGGATGGATGGATGGATGGATGGATGGATGGAGGAAAGCTATGAGAGAGCAGGAGTGGGAAGAGAAATCCAAATGGAATATTTTTATTTAAGCAACTGACAATTTATAAAATACTTGAAATATTGAGTGTCCATCCATAGAGTTGTCATCAAAAAAGTTGTCTCCCTGTCATATTCAGGGAGAAAGGGATATTTGTAAGGTAAACATAACTAATAACCATGATATTAAAGGATTTTTGTGGTTAGAAACTTCTTCTCAAGAAAGAAAGAAACATCTGATGAAAAGAGATGAAAGGGGCATTTTTGGTGGTTACCCAATCATGAGGAAGAGTTTGAATGAAGCTGCCTGTGGGAGGATAAAATTATTCTTGGATTTACTTTTCAGTCCTCTTGGTAGATAAATGAAACCAAATGCTTCAATTAGGGACTTGCTTTTCAGATGAAAAATTTTAAAACTTGTTTCCACGCATCAAAACTGACTTAGGTCAGTATTTTTGTATTTCATATTTAAAATACATAGCGACAAGTACATTAACATAACGGTGTACCAATCCTATTTAATATGCAGCTATGGATATCAGATGACGACAAGCATTGGCATAATAATTAGACATATATAATACAAAAACATTATATATGTTAGACATATATAATACAAAAATAATATAGCTTTTTAATCATTTTGCTTTGCTTTAATGAGACTATGATGGCAAAATTGAAAATGACATTGTCCATCTTCAGTATTCTATTGTGGAAAGGCAGAATATAAACTAAAAATATGTTTGGACATCTATGAATTTAAAGGATAATACCTTAAGGTAAGTACAAAGACATCATATTTAATTCCCAGAGTTTTAAGGGAGGATTATTCTTATCAGAAGTAAGGACTATATATGATCTTACTTAAAAATCACATTGATTTCTAAGGAAAATAAAATATGGCAATGAATATGTATTTGAAAACTACATATTGATTGTTTGGATAATGATTACTTTAAAAAAAATTCAGAATGTAACTTCATTTGTCCTGTCATAAAAGTTACATTAAATTAAAAATTACATTAAATTCTGTCATAAAAGTTACATTGAAAGAAACCTTTGACAATTGGGGTTCAGTAAATGCAGCACATTTTTTTTACATCATTCCCCATCAATATTTCAATACTTTGGAATCTAGAAAGTAATCATTGTATTTTATATGTTTTAACAAGAAAGTAACAGATGCAAGTTTAGAGAATATTGAGTTTTAAACTTGTCCAGTAGTGATTTGTGGCTGTGTCATGGCAAATATTTTTCAGTGTCATTTCTTGAGCTAGCTCTGTCAGTAGTTGGTCATCAGGGGAATAAAAGGCCTAACATTCTGATCTCAGTATTAATGGGAGCTGTTGAAAAAGGCAAAGGTGATAAAGTATTGTTTAGTTATCAGTGCCATACTTTTGCTGCAGGATATTATTATAAAATGTGGTGCTTTTTTGGTCAGATTTCAATCATGTTTCCAATAACAACACTTAGAAACTTAAATAAAAGGATCTTGAAAAAAATGGATACACAGAAAGAAAGATAGAGATGTACAGATATCATTTAATAGGCCTGAATCAAATGATATGCATTAAATTGTTCCAAAAACTATAGTATTAGCCTGAAAATTAAATCTGCCTATGTGAGATGACACCAATTGAACTCCATGAGTGGGCACACACTTTACACCGTAACTGTGGTTATTTGGTTGGATGAGCACATAAGCTATAAATATAAGCTATAAACTATGCTTTACATACACTGCTGTTGGTTCTCTCAACATGTTAAATTCAAACCAGATTATTAACCTGAAGATGACATAGGGTGATATATCAAAACCAGTTTGGTTTTAGTGCAAGATTCTAATCTAAAAAGATGCTAAATATATTTAGTTAGAAATAATTTCTGTTTGTTTTTTTTTAATTGGGATTTTATCATGGTCCCAAACTGGCCTAAAAGAAAGACCAAGAAATAGAAAAGAAATTTGGCAAGGCAAAGTATGGCCAATACATAAAGATATTATCAGTCAAAACAGTTTGGAACAAGACCTGGCAGTGGCTAAGAACAGGTAAGCTGAAAAAAGGGAGATAGAGGTACTAATTCTGGCTGCAGAATTTCAAGTTTTAAGGACAAATGTGTAAAAAACCAGAATTAAGAACACAGCACCAGACAGCAAATACTGCCTCTGAAGAGACAGTTAGAATTCAAAGAGATGCCACACAACACCTTGTACTTAACAATTGTCAATAAAAAAGACAAAAAAAAGTTTGGATAATGGAAGTTGAAGTTCTTAGAGACAGCAGAATAAAAGAGAAAAACCTGGAGAAAAATCACAAAATATAAATACCTGCAAACAGAAATAGAATGACTGTGGCAAAAAAAAAGCAAAGTTAGTATCAATAGTAATAGGTACCTTGAAATTTGAAAACATCTGGAACACAAGTTGAATATCATTGACAGTGACAAAGTCACCATCAGTCAATTGTAAAAGGTAGCTTTATTTGGAATAGCTTACATTCTGCAATGATCCTTTTAATATTATGAAAGAACAACACCTGCCTATTACCAGTCCTAGGAAAGACTATAGAGAAGGACAAAAATTCAGTCTAAACACCTGGCTAACTGTGTGACAGCAAAAACAATAGTAATATTTAAGATTACCAGAACTGGTGTACATAAATATAGAGGACCATGATTAGGCAAGTGTAGTTTTCATATCTATTTGTTGCTATTCAGTGGTCATTCAAATGGCCTAGTAGTAGTCTAGTTCTAAAATGAATAAAAATAATCCAATTTAACTTCACTTCTTTTGTGCACACTTGCAAATGATGGTCCAGTTTTTGAGCACAAATCAGTGCGTGAGTATTTGGGCAGTTCTATCTCATCCTGAGATGAGGTCTGATATAGTGGATATTACTATAGTATTGTACTGTAGTATTGTACTGTAATATTGTAGTACTGTCATTCCCTTTGGTAAAGACAAAGGAAGAAACATGAATAGCCCTCTGCAAACCATTACAAAGTGACATGAAGAAAAGAGTTAAAGTTAATTCAGGAGCATATAAATTGAACCAAAGCCAAAAGTAAACTAGATTATTGAATGTAGATTGATTAGGAGAAAACTCTTATGCAGAAGCAGGTTGAAAGCCACATTCAACATTTGGGCTGTTGAGTTGCCCACCCCCATCCACTGTTTCATAAATGTTTTCTCTGATTAGTGTTAGATTTCAGACCGAATAGGCTATTCTATTCTGAGGTGAACTCATGCACTAGGCTATGAGGGTAAGTAACAAGTAATGTTTCTGTTAAGTCTCCATCCTTCATCTTTTGTTTGTGATCTGTCAATCGATTGGCTAAAATGTTACTGTGTCTCAAACACTGTGAGTATTTGTTGTTTTATATTTTTAAAACAACCAGTGTTTTGGGAGACTGATTCAGAGGGTATCATTGTTTTTGGGAGAACTTCCTCATGTACTGTTCCCTTCAATGCACTTCAAGCTATTTAATTTGCAGCATCTAAATTAGCTTTCTGCATCTGCAGATGCTTGACAAATACAGCCTCCATGTTGAATATTTCCTGAGAGGGAAATTAGGTCCAGGGTTTTGTCAGATTCCCTTTGATTTTCACAGCATAGGAAGCAGTCCTAAAAGGACGAGTGCAATATTAAGTTTAGTACTTATGTATTTTTTATTTTCTATCTCAGTTTCTCTATTTAATATGTATAAATAATTGTAATCTTAAAAGCTGTCTATGGGAGGAGGAGAAGGAGAAGGAGGAGGAGGAGGAGAAAAGGCAATTTATTCATGGATTTAATCACGTCATCTACTGTATAAATTCTTATCTTATTGTAATAAGATAAATTCTTTTTTTGTAATTTTTTTTGTTTTTTGTTCTTATTGTTCTTCACATATCTATAATATAACCCCACTAGCTGTCTGAATTTCATCTTAGAAAATATGACTTAAAGAAAAAAAAAACATGGTGAGGATTTTCCTGTTGAAACACTCTATCTAGTGGTTACTAGCTTGAATATCTGGTCCCTCTCTTCCCAATGTATATAACTCTCTTTTATTGCTGATAAGTCACTGTGAGGAGAAATAAATGCATGATTTATAAAGTATTTCAGCTATCTTGTTTGGTTAAACTGCATCCCAATAAAGCCGTCCTTTAGCATTGATGGGAAAAGAACATAAATTAATGAATTTGTATATGTTACTGTCTTTGCCAATGTAGTTAAATTATCATTACAATAACCTTTCAAAATCATTTCTTTATTAATGACAGCAATAACAAAATTAGAACCTCTACTATAAATTCATTCAATTATTTAATTTTTTAAAGGAGAAGTTTTAATGTTACTTTATAGGAAGGAGGCATCAAATTAGATTATAGGAAATTCAAAAGTTTTTAAATATCTTGCTGTCAAAAGTTATGTTAAGTAAAATATTATGGAAGAAGAATACCAAAGAAAGAGTTTATTTTAGAGTGAATGTTTTCACTCTAATTTCATGCCATAGAGACTATATAATAGAAGTTGCTCTTTTTTGCCTGTGCTTTGGATCTTCTGACCTCCATTTCCAGTCAAGATTGGCTTGATAAAACCAACACAACCTCAGTAAAAGTCTAACAATGGAACAAAGTAAATAGAAATCATATTAAGCAGTAGCAATATTGCATGAATGGAAACAAAAATTTAGGTATAATAGCTTGGGTAGGTTTTAATATTGTTTCCAATCACATCACAATATGAATCATATCATGGAGATTCTAAATAACATTTATCATCTTCAAATCTCCTTTCCTGTAGACATTTCACATTATTTGAGGGTAGCTTTTATTTTCCTCTAAAGAGAGAGAGAGAGACTCATACATAATTAAATATGTTGAAAGCAGAAGAGGTGAATACCATAGCACCATTAGAAACGGCAAGCTAGTGTTCTACTTCCACTTTCCATTAAACATGGCACTCTTGCATTTATCATTATTTTGCTACATTTTCAGAAATTAAATAAATAGAATCACACTATCTTACAGCATGATTAAAAAGTCAGATAATGAGACATATGAAGTTAGGCCCAGTGGAGGAAAATGGGATCAGCTAATTGCAATATAGTCTTTCAAAATGAAAGGCCAGTTGATCAAACTGTCTGGGTTAAAGGGAAGGAAATCTTTGCTCCTTCAGCTTGAAGTTCTTTGGAAATCCATTTAACAGCTTTAGAAGATGCTGAGGACTTGAAAACATGTTAAATTACAGTATTAATTTTTAAAGGAACTGAAAATATTATCTTAAAATTGGTTATTTAGATATGTAGAAAAATATCTTTGTATGAGAGGTCTCTTTACCTTTCCAGACACTGATTATGTCTCCACTGTACAGACCTACCAACCTAGGACACAATATCTGGAAATGGAAATTTAACATTAAATGTTCATTGGGGCTGGGCAGCACTAATAAAAGTGGGCTTCAGAAAGTGTGAGGATACTGATCTAGGAGTGGCAACTCCTTAAAACTGTGTTCCTTGGGATTTCACAGTTGTCATCTCTGCAATTCCAACATGATCTTGAAAAGAGACAGTTTGGGTTTAAGGAGTTGCTGGTGGGTGCTACATGTATACCCCCACACCTATTCCAAACATCTTTTAAATTTTAACACTGAAGCCCTGCACAGTTCTACCATATATTTTTGGAATTATAGAATCCTTAGTGCTCTCTGTGCTTGGTTGTTTGCTTGCAGACTTTTCGTTACCCATCTAGTAACATCATCAATGTGAGTTGTAAGAATTATAATAATAATTGCACAATCTTAAATTCCTATCGTGATGCTTGTGTGTTCTATACAATTAAAAACAATCAGGGCCATAATAAAGCATGATTCACCTCTTCTCCAATCAGATCTTTTAAAAACCATTCATGGTTTTATTCTATATATTTTACAATGAAATTAATCAGTTCTGCCCAGTGATAATTTATTTCTAATTGGGCTTCCTAAAAATCTATAAGCTAGAAGGATAAGAGAATAAAGAGAGAATGGAATTTAATTTGGAATTACATTGAGGAACCAACAGGCCAAACAATGATTCTTTTGAATGCTAAAAGGATGTTTCTAGAAAGGGCAGAAATACTGCTTATGCTCCAGGCTCTTGTAATATTGTAAATTTCTTGTAAAAAAATTCATCCTATAAAGAATTTGGGCTATGTTGACCTTGGACAACTGCAAAATGTGATTATGTACTCATGGAAGTTGTAAACTAAAAGTTGAATAAACAAAAGTTAACTCATGGCAGCTGAATTAATTTTCTAACAAATAAGAGTCAAGCCTGGACAACATGATGTTTAAATTTAATTTACTTTTCAAAAATAGAAACATAAAGATGCCATGAAAGGAAATTATATATACCAACAGCTTTCTTCTATTTAATACTAATTGCTGTCCAACTGTCTGCCCATCAGAGCAACATTCTAGATAGTGTAGTACTATACTCATAGAAGGAAGAGAGAGGAAAGAAGAAGAGAGGTGAAGAGAAGAGAGAGAGAAGAGGACAGGAAAAATATTGTAAAGTGAGAGTAATGGCACTAATTATGGTTTCTATTTCTGCCTTGAGTAACTGTTCTTAGGACTGTTGCTCAGAGAAGCTAATGTCACTTATAGGTCTTCTTTTCTTTTCTATTGTTAGTTAGGTTGGACCTGCTGTTAAAAATTGAGATGCTTATTCCACCAAGGATACCAATTCTGATAAGATATTAGACTATAAAGCTACCTCTTTATTGTTGCCCCACCCTTAGATAACATAGACGATGAATGATCATGTCTCTCATAAGATGTGAAGAAAAATTCAGCTAATATCTAGGAAACTTTGTTATGTAGAGTAGTATTGTAGAGCAGATAAGCATATTACCGGTAGCTTGTCTTTATTTCAGACAGAACAATGGCTTGGCCTTGAGGATGCAGCAAACTATTTGTTCATATGTTGGAATTAGATGGTAGATGAGGCAAAATCATTTGAAGTAAATCATGATTCATAAAAGTATTAATTATTAATATTTTTATAGCCTGAAAGCTTAGCTTAATTTGTGTAAAAAACTTTAAAAACAATATTAATTTTATTCTGGTTTATTTTTCTGTTCTATTCTATTCTAATTCCTAATTTCAGTATTATTTAGTTCTTTATGGCTACTACTTTTTGTATTTGTACCATGTGAAAATACCCTGAAGCTTTCAGATTTCTATTTTTATTTTAATCAAAACAATTTTCTTACAACTAATCTGTTTCTTTATTTTTCTCTAAATATAGATTTCAGAATAATCTGAAGATTGGAGGAGAAATAAATGACTACATCTTATATAAATCCTTTTCAATTTGGGATTTAAAGGTAGACATTCTGAATTGACCACGACTGTTCTATAGCTCACTACAAGAAAAATCTATCACAAGATATTCACAATTCATGAAAAGTAAGCTCCCACATTAAACCCTTCCTGCTATTTTATGTGTAACTCTGTGTAGATATATTTCTTGCGACTAGAGAAAAACTGATTTGTATGATGGTTCCTCATCATGAAATCACTTGGAAGGTTGTGAGATAAAATGTCGCTTAGGATAATGTAATTGGCCTTAAGGTACAGGAGCTGAATTATTTTCAGTGATTTATAATCTGGAAATTAAAGACTCACTCATTTTCTAATTTAATTCCATCTCCAATGGAAAAATGTTCACTCTGAACTAAATTGGCGAGTAATGTTGCTAATTCAAATGCAGATGTAATTTCGATTCTGGTAGCAGTTTGCCATGATTGACGAGTCCCCAATGGATCATTATGATTCTTATCTCCCAATCTCACAAATTCTCCAGCAGTTGTGATAATAACTTCAGCTGTGAAAAAAAAGGAGGAAAAAAAATTTATCTGCTGCACTGTCAATTCAGACTTCGCATTGTGCTTGACAGCGAGTGGTGCTTATTTCAAACCTATTACATGAAATGGGCAAATACAAAGCATCACTGCTAAATTATGTGCCGTGAAAAAACTACACTTTGATTGTTTGCTGATACTTGTCCAAGTGCATTTAAATATACTTAAAATGTACTTTATGACCTTCATAATTAATTAGCTAGGATAGAAAGTCTCATTTAATGCACTGTATTAAGCCAAAATACCAGGCATGTCCTGCAATTAGCTTTAATCTTCTAGCTTTTCTGTTTTATATATTTATTACCATAATACTGAATTGATTAAATTCCTTTTTATGGAGGTCTTGTGTAGAAGCTAATATATTTCAATACATAACCTCATAATTCAGTAGCATATCTACTAAAAGCAGAAAAGCAGAAGAAAGTCTAGGAAGATTTTCAGTCATCCAGGCCATGGTTGTCCCAAAGGTGCTTTTTTTTTTTTTAATTTGGAAGAGGCAACTGGACTTTTTGGTTTTTCTTTGAAGGCATTTCGCTCCCCATCCAAGAAACTTCGTGAAGTGAAATATCTTCAAAGACAAATGAGAGGCTTCTTGGATTTTCTTTGAAGATGTTTCTTTGAAGACATTTTGCTTCTCATCCAAGAAGGCTGAAAACTTGAAAAGTGAAACATCTTCAGAGAAAAACCAGAAGCTTCTTGTGTGAGAAGCAAACATGTTCAAAGAAAAAACAGAAAGTCCAATTGCCTCTTGGAAAAAAAAAAGGGTCAGCAGCAGAAAACATTCTGAATAGAAGAAGACCTGTGGGCTGAGAACTTGTATTCAGTTCTGACCCTCTCCAGACGGGCTAGACAAGAAAAGCACACTAGCCTGCTACAAATCTAGTCAGTTTCTCAGTCTTGGGAGACTGAGAAAGCCCTGGGTTTATTTGTTCAATGATTCATTTATTTTTTCTCTTGGCTATCTATAGTATGATCAGTTATCTTCTCCAACACAAAAGTTTAAAAGTTTCAGTACTCTTATCAGCTTCCAAATAGGTTAATGGTTGAGGAAATTAACATGAAATACAAACTGCTATTTTTGTTGCAGTACTGATCTTCATGTTATGAAGGTTCAAATCAATCTTGAATGATTAAAGAACTGCTCTTGAGTAACAACAGCAATGTCATGTACATCTGTACATTTTAAATAATTTTTCTTTCTTTCTTAAAGGGAATTTGAAGACAAATCTGCCTGTAAAGTGGTAATTGTGTCAGTAGTGTTTTTCTTTGAAACAAGGTTTTCTGTGGATTGGTTCACAGGACTGGTTCTTCTACCTTTGGCAAAGATGTCAGTTATTTCAGTTGTAGTTGTTTGGATCAGAAATGCCAGTTTTATAGCTTTTCCTACTGAATATTTTGAGATATTTGCAGGCTGTGATAAAAATTATAATGTAGTAGCCATAGTGATGTGATCACTTTTTAATTTTCATTGTGGATTTGATGAACAAGTTGTGAACACATTGTGACCTGGATTTTGCTGATTGTTGTACTTTCAAACATTAAGACAGACCTGAAAGATATGGCACTAGCACATGAAGCAGAGGCAAATATAGTGGCATAAAAATTAGTGAAGACAAAACCAAGCTGATGAAAGTTGGCAATGTTCAAGACAACACTCCAGTAACATTAAGAGTAGAGGCCTTAACATTTGTGGAACAATTTAACTATCTTAGTAGCATCATGGATACAGATGGGGGAACAGAAGCAGATGTGAAATGCCTACTAGTTAAAGTAACTGTTGTCTCCCAACGAACGCACTCAATATAGACCACATGTTAAATCTGGATGATTTCCTTAGGATATCTTGTGATACAAGTGAGACCAGCTGGTATCTTTAAGTGGTGCAAATGGATCTAAGGATTGCTTCTTCTGTGTGTGCTCTTTCTGGAGAGCTTAAATGACCTCTCTGCTAAAGGGTTTCACTTTATGAGCAAGAGTTGGATGCTGATAGTTATCATTGCATTTTAACTATTTTAATTCCTCAAGGTCCTCTGGCACCCTGCCTGGTTTGTAACTCTGGCTTGCAGGTCTTTTAAATCTAATGAATGGTATTTAGAGCAGCTTTTTGCAAGCAAAGAAGCTTTTTGTATTTTTGTACAAGTAATCCTTGACGTACAACAGTTCATTTAGTGACCATTCAAAGTTACAATGGCACTGAAAAAAAGTGACTTATGACTGTTTTTCACACTTATGACCGTTGCAGCATTCCCACTGTCATGAGAGGCCAGGTGAGGAGAAGCACCCCTTGACGTGAGTGATGTCAAGTTGGCCATGCCCACCCAGTCACAAGACCACCAAGCCACACCCACCAACTAAACCACACCCATAGAATCAGTTGTTAAAAAATTTGAATCCCACCCCTGAACATGGCCACCATCTTGACTTTTTGATTGTATTCTGCAGACATCCTTGATCCACTCATTCCTTCCTCCAGTCACTGTTTTTGTAAATATAAGGATTTTTTTAGTTCTTTAACTAAATGTTGCAACATTGTAGTGAAACAATTCATTTCATCACTTGTATTCAGGTAAAATTGAACCAATCTAGCCATCTCATTGAAAGGAGAGGATATATTATCAATACACAATCAATAAGATCAATAAGCAAATTTATCTTCTCCAAACCTATTTGGAAAAACCTAGTGGAAAAAATAATAAATAGTTTTGTAGTAGAAGTAGTCTTCAGCGTATGACCAAAAGGGAGCATGCAATTACAGTTGTAAATCATGCTGATTGTTAAATGGGTCACCAGATGACCACAACCCAAATCAAAACCTAAGCAAATAGTACACAATTGCTATTTTATGCTAGAAACTGGAAGGAAACATTGGTTTCTGCCCAAAAAATATCTCACAAATTTCAGTCACATGATCCTGGAAAGCTGCAAGGGCCGCCAAATGGGACACTGCCAAGCACCCAAATTGGGATCATGTGACCTCAGTTGGGCGGAAGCAGCTGTTGGAACTTCAAAACCGGGTTATAAGTAACTTTTTGAGAATTCTGTCATAATTATGAAGGCTTGCTAAGTGACTGGTCATAAGAGGAGGACTATTCGTATTACCCCAGGGGTAAAACCAGCAAGTTTTGAACTATGGATGTATATTTACTCAGTCTACGTATATCTTTTGTCCTTTAATATCTTCTAGTTCCCTAGTTTGCTTGTGCAACTTTAACAAAGATAAAATAACTATAATAAAAAAAGCATACAAACATCAGGATCCAATATTTGAATGGTTTAAATCACAGGTGTCAAACTTGCCATCCCGTGATGTTTTTCTTATTTGTGGAGATGGGGTGGGCGTGGCCTGCATGTGATGCATCCAGCCTGTGGGCTGCCAATTTGATATCCCTGGTGTAAATGAAGATAAATCCGGGAAAGTAAAAGCATTTTTTATAAAATATATTACAGTAAGTAAAGAGACACATAAGACAAATTGGTGAATTGGGAGTAGCCAATTGTTTGAGCAATTCAGTCATGAACCACATATAATTTAAAGATATACACAATTTGAATTCAGCTCCATAGTAGATATAATTCCAATAAAACTCCAGACATCAGCAAGATATAATCCCATTTCAGATTTGATTCCTGTTACTACTTATCACCAATAGCCAATTTTTTAAAGTATATATCAAAGAATGTTTAGAAAAAAATTACTAAGAAATATTCTATATTAGCCAGTTTGATCTAATGGTTAAGGCACCAAACCAGAATGCAGGAAACTGTATTTTAATCCCGTCCTACCTTTGACACGAAAACCAGGTGTTACTCTTTTTCAGGCCAACCTCGCTCATAGAGTAGTTGTTATGGGCAAAATGGGCATAGAAAGGAGTATTAGATATGTTTGCTACCTTGAGTTACGTATAAGACTATTTTAAAGATGAGATGAAAAGAAATCTAATAAATAAATAATAAATAAAAGGGTTACAGTATTGGATTTAGAATTTTGAAGACTGTATTGGATTCCACATTGTTTACCAGTCAGTGGCATTGAGACCTTTTCTGGTTTGAGGAATGGGAATAAGTTATACTGGGCTGTATTTAAGGGCAATATAATAAGTGAATCATACATACCTTCTATGCTTTGGCTGCTGACACAATAAAATGGAATTTTGTTAGCAAACTGAATGAGTTTTTCCCCACACTATTCATATAGAAAACTGATACCAAGTTATCAAAACTTTATAGAATGCTATTCCTTTTCATTAATGTAAGGGTCTACCCAGTCCACTAAACCAAATGTATATTATAAACTGACCTGAAAAGCTTTTTAAAAAGTCATTAAACTAAGACCTTCATGTCTGGAACATAAGGCTTTACCTGTAACTTTCAAAACTCTGCACTGGGCATATCCTTGAGTTTTTGCTAAACACCATTTCTTAATCTGCCAAGGATTTTTTTCTCAGTTTAGCTCAGTGGTAGATAATGTAGGGCAGGGGAGGTCAAACTCGTGGCCCGCAGGCCAGATGCGTTATGTGCTGGCCCTGCCCCCACCCAGTTCAGCGAAGGGGGAAAAAGTCCTGATATGTCACGTGATGCCACCATGATAACGAGAGTTTGACATCCCTGATGTAGGGCCTTTAGGCACCAACATAACTGTGAATTCTCCTTTCCTGCTTGCCAAACTCCTTGACTCTTATTACTTTACTATGCATTTTTAAAAGTTGTATATTTTAAAAAGGGAAACTGGAATGCTCCTGAACAAAGTTTCATTCTCCAGAACTTAATTCATAATAATATCTCTGAGACTTGTGAATGTCCTCTTGATATTCTTAGAAAAGAATTTTAAAATGATGGATGTTTGCAGCCATTATTTGATCTGGATTGTGCCTATCTGTGTATATAGATGTAAATAGAGCAAATATAAATATAGAAAATAACAAAAGCTAGAGGAAGTGAGGAAGAGCATTGTAATGTTTTTGCCTTAATAATAAATATTTTATGATGGATCAGCTTTATCAATGCAGCCATTTTGTAATTAGCAAAGTGCTCACAATGCTTAAAATTCCTATAGTCGTCAGGGGTTTCCTCTCCCCATATTTGCACAGTAGTACTATTTTCAATTCATCCTTCCAAAAAATCAGTAACACCTCTAAAATGTATTTGTATATCAAATAATACCATATTATTGTAGAAATCAGTACGACATTAATGCTGATTCAGTAGAGGTGGTAAATAAGTAAATATTCAGTAAATATTGTTGGCCAGAACTAAACCTGTTATAAGAAAAAAATAATTCCATGAAATGAAAGATACATTCTGATTTGATAATCAAATATATCATCCATTGCCATTCTCGTCTTGATGTTGGATAGGACGGAAGAGTTCTATTCCTGCAAAAATTAAAAACGGCTGCTAGATGTTATGAAAAATGATCTTTCCTGCAAATTTTGTTTATTTATCGTTGGTTTGAGATGCAGGTTCAGAATATCATCTTCCTCCTGTGGTTTTATAGCAATGATATTATTGTTGGTATTGAGCAAGAACAGGACTAGTTGCGTGCTATTCAGCACCTGGGCTACTACTAACAAAATGTTGGGCATCAATCAGAAAAAAAGTGGTTGCATAAGGAAGAAATCCAAACCTTTGTGAACCAATTTTTACCAATCAGATGATTACTGTATACCATGAAATTGGGGAAAGGCAAGATCTAGAAAATCCCAAGGTAAAAGTGATTAAGTGATAGAACTCTTAAGAAGTAAACAAGCTTTATTATTCTCAAGCTTTGATATGGCTTCTATACTTTCCTGATGTATATTAGATATCTATCTTCTAATAGTGATTCCCAATATATGCAAAGTGAAGTATTTGCAGATACACCTAAGCAAACATTTATTATGGTTATAAACAGTGTCATTAAGGTCTATGTACACTTGAATCCTATCGCAAATAAATGTTGGGTCTATGTATCATTAAGGTCTATGTACATTTGATATCCTATTATATATAAAAATATAGAAAATATGCTGAGATATTGAAGAATGCTGGACAATTTTGTACATAAGTTATAAGAGACCACAATGTTTCTTAAATAATGTGTTTACCTATTTAGGCTCACTTAATAGGTTGAAAGTTTGCTATATAGAAATGCTTATAGATAAAGATTACATTGTTAAGACTTCACATTGTTAAATTCTTTAAGATCAGAGTAAAAAAAATGGATTAAGTGATTTAGAAGATGAAGGCAAGACAAATATTTTAAAAATAAAAATATAACCAGTTTAATCTAGGCCTGCCATAAAGGCCTATCTGTCACAGTAATACTAATAGAAAAATTACTGATTAACTCTTATTACTCTATGAGAAGAACAAATTATTGTTGATGAGAGCCATGCAGGTGATAAAGGAACTTAACCAACAAAAGCTGCTGGCTTTAGGTTAGAAGCCAGCTGTGTCCCTAATTATGCAGCCTGATTTATACTCTATTAAATCAGTATATAAGTAACCCATTTCTCCAAAAGCATTTAAACCTCTTATATTCCACCAAACACAGCAATTTTATCTGAAATAAATGTATCTAGCTCTTTGGGGAACATATGGTATATTTCTCACTTATTAATAATTCAGTTCAAATGAGCAAAAATTAGTTGGTGCAGTTACAGCTGATTTTGTCCTGAAAAGATCTGCATTAATTTTAGACGTTTTGTAAATTGGGCTATTAAATAAAAGCATTATATGTGAATTACCCTTTAAATTTTAACCAAGTTGGTAGTTTAATGGTATTTTCTAGTCAGAGTCATTTTCGATCTTTAAAAAATTAGAGTCATTATGGTAAGACAAATTTTTGAGTCTAGCTGTTTCCATCCAATTACATATTGTACTAATAAGTAAACTAGGAAACTTTTATGCTTGCATTCTGGTGTTTAGTCTAACACATCAGTAGCTATATTCCACTTATTTCATTTTCTACAGGAAAACAAGCTGTCTCCTGTTTTCGACTACATTATACTATACCGTTCTAGAACTTTACCAAACATAGGTTTAATTTTTATTTCCTCTTGTGTCTTCCAAATTGTAGCAATTTGTATATCACACTCAGTGCTATTGTGCTTAGGATGTTGGTGAATACATCTCTTTTTGGGAGAAAACTTTTAGCTTGCAATACTATTAACCTAAGAGCATCAACAACTTAAATAATTTTATTCCCGAATCAAAAGATTATGTGCCTTACAAGCTGTACAGGTATTATAAGATGTTGAAAACCTTTGAATAAGATGGACTAATAGCAGTGGTGGGATTCAAATTTTTTACTACCTGTTCTGTGGGCATGGCTTGGTGGGCATGGCAGGAAAAGGAGACTGTACAATCTCCAGTCAGAGGTGGTATTTGCTAGTTCTCCAGACTACTCAAAATGTCTGCTACCAGTTCTCCAGAACAGGTCAGAATCTGCTGAATACCACCTCTGACTGATGGGGTCGAACTAGAAAAAATACAATTCTTCCAATTTTAAACCATGTAACAACTGATAGGCCAAAGAATCAAGTTGCTTCACAATCTCCTTTATTATACATACTTGACTTTTAATTGTTCCTAACACAGCCCTGAATATAATTGAAACTTATCTCTCATACATAAATAGAATGTCCACATCTAGTCAGCAGAAATCCAGACAAGCACTAGATGGAAGCAAAAAGATTTCTATAGCTCTTTGCTGTCTTCTAGTGGTCATCTGAATTTCTACAGACATGTATCATAGCATTGTATATAAAATATACCTATTGTCATAAAAGGTATTTCCATCCCATAAATCCTATTGCTATGTGCAGGAAAGGCAATTACTGTTAGAATTATGGTCAGTAATAAAATGAGGAAATCCCTCCCTGCCCCCTCAAAATAAAAACCAGTGCACCATGGTGGCACAGTGGTCAGAATGCAGTATTGCAGGCTAATTCACTACCCACTGCCAGGGGTTTGATCCTGACTGGTTCAAGGTTGACTTAGCCTTCCATTCTTCCAAGGTCAGAAAAATGAGGACTCAGATTGTTGGGGCAATGTGCTGAATCTCTAAACCGCTTAGAGAGGCTGAAAAGCACTATGAAGTGGTATATAAGCCTAAGTGCTATTGCTATTAGATAGATAGGTAGGCTATCCTCAAACAATTAAAATGAAAATACTTTCCTGATAGCTTCGATGTGAGCTACAGTTTGATTCTAAGGTAGAAGTGGGTAGCCAGATCCTTTACCCGAACCTGTTGACCCATTTACTAAAATTTGATAGTAATTTAATTATTTATCAATGTATTTATTGTAATTTCTATGACTGTTCCTTCATATACATGACTTTGTGTGGCCTACACTTAAAATCAGAATAAAAACAGAAATAAAAACAATCAAAATTGAGAACAACATTAACAGCAAAAATTAACAGCCAACAATACTTATAATACTCCACTCTCAACATAATCAAGACACCTGGTCAGGGCCCCAGGCTTCATGACAAAACAGGTTGAGACAAGTCTGGTGAGGTGATGTTCCAACAGGTAGGTGACCCAGCAGAAAAAAGATCTCTTCCTACCAGATGGTACTCTATTGCATGCTTCTCTTGACCAATCTAAAAGATGCCCTGCTATTTTTATTAAACAGCAATGTTATTAATTTCCATTGTTGAATTTTAACTGACCATGTTTCTTCTCCATACATTTTAAGTTGCATTTATTATGTGTACAAAATCAGTGAAAATAAAAGATACAAGATAAAAGATGGGTTTCTGCAGAATTAAAGAAATGTGAAGGAAACACTATTTTCACTTTTAACTGAAATGGCTTAAAGTCCCAGAATAGATACATGATAGATAGGTAGGTAGTTGACATAATACTGTTGACATAATAGATAGGTAGGTAGGTAGATAAATAAATAGATAGATGATAGACAGACAGACAGACAAATACAGTATGTCGATAGGTCTGTAGTAGGTAGATTATACTGTACAACTAAAGGTCTCTAGCAGGGGTGGGATTTTTCTGGACCGGTTCAGGTGAATCGG
The DNA here is from genome assembly GCA_004320025.1 of Laticauda laticaudata. Lineage (NCBI taxonomy): Eukaryota > Metazoa > Chordata > Lepidosauria > Squamata > Elapidae > Laticauda > Laticauda laticaudata. Next base: position 1,618 of record BHFT01065064.1, on the reverse strand, counting down.
ATGTCAAAGTTACAGCTGGTTCACCAAATCCGTATTTCAAACAAATGGCCAGCCCTGCTCCTGCCCTCCCCAGAGTTTTCATGTTGCCCATTTTCGATGGAGGTAAGCGCAGGGTCTGTGCAGAAGCTCTGGGAGGATGAAAAACGGCCTTCCTGGAAAAAGCTGAAGTGGCAAAACAGCCTATTTCTTACTTCTGGAGGGCCTCCAGAGGCTGGGGGAGGCTGTTTTTGCCTTCCCAGAGGCCCAGGGGAGGCCTCTGTACCCTTTGGAAGACAAAAATGGCCTCTCCCGGCCTCTGGAGGCCCACCAGAAGCCGGAAACAGGAAGTTCCAGTAGGCTACACCTACCATGGCCATGCCCACCCAGCAACTGGGCAGTGAACCAGTTGCTGGGATTTCTGAATCCCATCCCTGGTCTCTACACATGGAAAGTTAGCTCAGTGTGGAAAATGTTACAAACATGATCCTCCCATGGAAAGAGAATTTTGACACAGACCAATATTGAAATGTGAGATCATTCACCAGTTTTTAAACCAAAGAAGCAAATGTGGCTTAATAAATTTAGTAGGAGTTGTAAATAAATAAACTCTTTCTCTTATAGTTCAGCATAAAAATATATTTTTCTTTTGAGACTCACAGTCATTGAAATGTGTTGGACTTCATATAATAGTTGATGTCATAGTGATACCACTATGTATGGAATATCTTTTCCCTTCTCCCCAAATAGGTAAAAATCAAAAGTCTAATTTCTAATCTGAAGAAAGTAGAACCAACATAGAACTAGACACACTACTGAGGACCTACCAAATGATATTACTTCATTGTTGAAAGCTAGGGCATCAGTGGTGGGATTCAATTTTTTTTAATTATTGGTTCTGTGGACGTGGCTTGGTGGGCATGGCATGGGAAGGATATTGTAAAATCTTGTCAGAGGTGGTATTTGCCGGTTCTCTGAACTATTCAAAATTTCTACTAGCGGTTCTCCAGAACTGGTCCAAACCTGCTGTATATCATCTCTGTAGGGCATGCCAATTTTCTAGATCTGGCAGAATGGACAGAGACCATCAGGAAGAAGTGGTCCTATGTGTAACCTGACCCCAGTTTGCCTGAAGAAGCCTACTGGGGGCCAGTGTAGATTACAAGCAGCAGTCTTACGTGGGTACTGTGTACATCCAACACCATTCATTGCTGTTTCATTTTGGACCAACTGGAACTACTGAATGCTCTTCAAGAGCAGTATATGTACAGCATATTGGAAGAGTTCAGATGAAAGATGTCTAAGGATATTAAGAACCGAGCTCTTTTGGAACTCAATTCATATCAGTTCATGACTTTCACCATCTTTTATTATTATTTTTTATTCTTTGCCTTTAATTTACTTTTTCAACTGTTCTTGAGGTGATTTATTGGTTCTGACTTCAATATAATGTGTTATGTTTAATGTACCTTGGATATACAATGCATACCATGAAAGCTCCCAAGAGTCTTTGAATTTGCAGCCAGATAAAAATGTAATAAAAGGAAAAGACAGAAAGAGTATGAACTTGTGAGGTGGAAGCAGATAAAAAACCACCAAAAGATTCGTTGATCCAAGGAAAACAAGGTTTTATTCACGTGTC
>BHFT01065053.1:0-13496 GCA_004320025.1 Laticauda laticaudata | reverse complement strand
CATTTTTCTCGTCCGCTGTGTCCTTTTTACAAACGTTTTGCATCCGTTGGGCAGTGTGACAGGGCCTTTACTTTTTACAAAGAGCAAAGCATTGGGTTACTATGTTTTCCCACAGTGAACAGGATAATCTAGTAAAAAAACAGTGGGGGGCTCTAATAGAGCCAAGTTTAGGATACCTTTTCAGAATCTTCAGAGAGACATTACATTTATTGTTTATTGTCTCAGCAAATTATTTTCCAAAGTCTAGTAGTTTACTGTTCCTGTGTGTTTTTTTAGCAGTCTCTTACCGCTCTCTAAATCAAATGAACATTCACCCTGTCCATCATGTTCTACATATTTTTGTTGCAAACAGCAACACTTCTCTGACATATTTCATGTATTTCAATTCAGTCAACAAGTTCTGAGTCCCTAAGGTTGTCTTAAGGATATACTCCTATACTTATTATTGGGAAGGAAACCTTACTGAACCTAGCCAGCTTTATTTCTTGCGGAGAAGACTTTTTTCTTACTGAGTAAGCTTAATGGAATGAATAATATATTCACAAGATAATGCATAAATATCTAATTCAATAGTAACTACACATCAACATCTATCACAAGACATAAACCAATATAAACAATATTAACTATGTCAACATCAGTACAAATTCCAAAACTGCTATTAATATTATTTTATACAGTTATTGCAAAATATTAAAGATAAGATGAATAATTTTTGAGAATTGCTTCATTTGTTCAATTGCAGTGTTTTATTCAATACGCCATTACTCGAAATTTGCAGTGATGCCTAGGAGGTCACCAGAAACAAAGGGGAGGGGGGACACAATTAAGTTTCTAAGGGAGCTGGAAAACACTTCCCAGTCTATATAAAAACCAGTTACTTCACAACAAAAATAGTCTGGTTTTACTGCCACTTGGAATAAATGTTCCTTTAAAAAAACCATAAATATTCTGCCCTTCCATACATGCCCTCCTATATGACTGTGAAAGCTCACAAAAAAATGTGTTCATCTGCTTGGCTCCTCACATAATTTCACAAATGTCAAGTACTGCAGACATTTTTCTTGGTGGCTTCAGAATGCAGAATTCCCAGGCTCCCCATGATTATGGTACAGGATTATTTATGACTCACAAGGAGAGTGAGGAATTTATTTTTATTGCTGCAAAGCTCAGGAGGCTACTTTTCAAACACAACTTTAAGAAGCTTCTATAGAGGCTCGGATCTCTCTTCTTGATGCTACTCTACTCTCATGGCAAGTTATAAAATAGAAAGAATATGATTTATAATACAGGTAGTCCTCGGCGTACGACCAAAATTGAGTCCAAAATGTATGTTGCTCAGTGAGACAGTTGTTAAGTGAATTTTGCCTCATTTTGCAACCATTCTTGCTCTTGCAACCATTCTTGCAACCAATCACTGCGATTGTTAAGTTAGTAATATTAGTTGATAAGTGAATTTGGATTCTCTGTTGACTTTGCTTTGTCAGAGAGTTGCAAAAGGTGATCACATGACCCTGTAGCTGTCATAAATATGAATCACTTGCCGAGCATTCGGATGTTGATCATGTGACCATGCAGATGCTGCAATGGTTGTAAGTGTGAAAAACAGTCATAAGTCACTTTTTTTTTAGCAATGTTGTAATTTTGAATATTCACTAAATGAACTCTTGTAAATCAAGGACTACCTGTATTTTATTTATTTCTTGCTTCCATTTAAATCCTGTGGCAGTCCAGGGAGACTTTTCCATGCTAGTAACACATCCTAATAAGGATGGTGCAGGAGTATGTACATATAAACAAACTAAGTTGATGGTGGGCAATTTACTAAGAGACTTTTGTTCATCTATCATTAATTTCTAATATAAGCCATTTCACCAGTATCAAGATGAGCTGCCAGGTTCAATTACCTTTTTAAACATCTCATTAACAGAAAATGTTAAAATATTGATGAGGCTAAGGGAAAAATTGACTTGTATTACTTTTTCAGCCATGGACTCCTGCTGAACTTGGAATTATAATTAACTTGAATTTGAACTTGTATTATAATAAAATAATCTGGCTCTGTCAGGCTGGCCATAGATGTAATTTTCTGTGTTGTGTTTCAGGTTATTGCTGCTAGTTTATGAATATATGTTCTTTTTTTTAGCACAGAAGGAAGCATTAATTAACACATAGGATAACTGGTATGCAGGTAATTGTCACACTATCTGCTTCACATGGGGCGATTTATTAAAAATAAACTTTGGGTTTCACTAAAAAGATTAAAGTGACCATATTCAAAGTGCAGAGAAGTCCATTCTTAATGTTTTAAATTGCCTGTAATTATGTACCCTGCAATTTTTAACTTCTATTCCCTTCCAAAAAGTAAGGTTTTAGTCCTTGGGACTTTTAAGTTTTTTGGCGATAAATATTTTGGCTGTAAATATCACTAAAATAGCTTGGATGGCTTAAGAGTTTTAGTCTGGAAGACTCAGTGCTAGCAATGCAGCTCTAGAGCAGGGCTGTTAAACTGGTGGCCTGTGGGCCAGATGTATCACGGGCATGCCCAGTTTAGCGAAGGGGAGAAAAATTGCAATACGTCAGATGACACTGCCATGATGACTTGAGTGTGACACCCCTGCTCTAGAGACTTCAGTGACCAAGTACTAAAGTTTGGAAACTTCAGTGTAGACATGTGCACATAAAACTCGTTTTTGTGTACATATTTGGAGCATCAGAACTCTATTAGTCCATTGTCAGGAAGATCACTGGATCTGGCTGGTGTCTCCTACTAAATGGTTTGTGTACAGCTTAATAAAGTTCATTTGCTAGAGCAGGGGTCTCCAATCTTGGCCACTTTAAGATTTGGGGACTTCAACTCTCAGAATTTGCTGGCTGAGCTTTGCGGCTGAAGAATTCTGGGAGTTGAAGTCCACAAGTCTTAAAGTGGCCAAGGTTGGAGACCCCTGCTCTAGACAAATCCTTGGCCCAGTTGTTGGCAACACAAAGGTTTGAAAAATGTCAAAATATAATTTTGAAAAGAAGTAAAGCATTTAAAATTAGCATTAGTTAATTTGCTTTAATACAGTCCCTGCTTGATTGGTTAAGCAGAACTATAAAGTGTTGTGCCATAAATTCTGGGGTTTTTTCCTGTCCTCTGCCTAATAAACATTGTGACATCAAATCAGGTCATCTTTCATGCTGAGTATAGAGCTTCATCTGCATGGGGAAATTTGCACTGTAGCTCTTGCAAACCTCATGCAGGCATGAATATGTTTGCATACAGTTAAGCCTCATGTGGGAATATTGCCTTGGTTCCAGTAAAATAGATTGATAATTACAGTTGTGATGTTTATCAATTTGTTAGCATTGTTACTGAACTTGTAATTTCATTGATTATCAAAATCTCTTGGCATTTGACAAAGGAAGCTCCAAATTGATTTAAAAAACATAACATGGCTACATTATACAGCAATCAAATACAATGGGGAAATGAGATAATAATCCCTACATTTTGGTAATACTCAAAGACTATTTGTTATTCCACTAATAAATGACATGTTTATATCAATAGTTTACATAAATTTATGTGAATGATTGGCTCAAGTGGTATTTTTGATTATAAGAATAGTTCTCTTTGACAACAGCAGATCCCACTGAGAAATATTACTGGACAGAATCCAAAGCAAATCAAATAAAAATAAAATACAACTAGAGAGAACATGCATACAGGAAATAGGTGTGTCCTCTACAGAAAAATTGTGCTGATTCCAATTGTTTGGAACAACACAACATATTGGCAATTCCCTTTCTAACAATTGCCATATTTAAAAAAAAACCTAGGGAAGTAAAAGCAAGTATTTATCTAAAATCATATCATGGTATAATCTTCTTTCAGGCCACAAATTGACTATTAAGAAATAGAAATTTAAAACTTTATAAAAACCTGGGTATGGTTATTTCAACCTCCTGGAGGCTTACTTCTTAATGATGCTGTACAGAAAGACATTGTTCAGATATTAACTGGAATCAGAGGAAATCTTATTCATATAGAAGCTGGAGGACTCTGTAAACACTTCACTCAATTTGCTTTTGTTTTTTGTTTTTGTTTTTTAAAGTTGCTCTCCAAATTCCTGAAAATCTGCTCAGCGTTGAGACTGCACGAACAATAAAAACAATGTCTTAAACAACTCTTGGAAGCCTGAAAAATGATTAATACTGACTAACCATTTGAGGAAGGTCTTTGCTTTTATGGCTGAAAATCATAATTGGAGTTATATCATGCCTTTCTGGCAGTAAAGGACTATCAAGACAAGATAACTTGGTAGAATATACACAAATTCAGACTTTTGAAAATGAAGCCAGGCTTCCTTTGACTAGTTTATCCCTTTTGAGCAAAAGGGCTGTGGGATTAATAAACTGCTTTTGCCCATAATAGATGCTGCTGGTAACACATACCAGCTTGTCAGTTGGCATTCTAACACATTTAACTACCTGATCTGCACAGAATTCATAATTGACTTAAAATGTTGAATGTGCACAAATGGCTCCAAACTTTAGTGAAGAAGAAATCATTACTCTTAACAACAGGAGCGTTGCTTCCTCCTGAGTAAAACATCCAATTGCCGCTTTCAGTCATAGCAGGAGCAACAGAAGCCAAATGCCTGACAACATGCAAAAATGTCAGGATGCAGTCAATCAGAAATTCTGTTTGCTGATAGACAGGCTGAGTCATAGCAAGATATGAAATGAAATCCTTAACTGACGGGTTTAGTTATGTTTTCTCCCAGGAAATGATTCACTCACAGAATTCTTCTCTTCACACTGATGGATAAAATACAGATATATTTGGATGTGCTTTCCCCACCTTTGCTTTGGAATTTTTACTGATATTAATATCCCTTGTAGGAATGTGCAGCTCAGTATGACTCTGGTTTATGTCAGCCACATAAGTGTTTGCATATTATGTTATTCTGAAAATAATAGTAGGAGGAAGACTAGAACAGCTGGCAATATGGTCCCACTGTCTCTTAATTGTTGCTAATATCTATAGATATTATAAAATATTATTATGTCTGGCTTTATAGATTTCCTAAAAGTGCACTTTTAAAAATATAAATGCTCTTAGCATACACTTTTTTGTATGCAACTTCCCTAAATATGTTTACACACAATATATATATGGTTCTTTATATGCATTTTTGTACATGCATGGATACCATGGATTCTGACTCATCTATGATCCAACAGAATCTGTCTGGGGCAAGAGCAGCATTTTCAGTTGTCTTGGAACTGAAGATGCTTTTCTTGTCTAATCAACTGCAGAAAAATTAGATATGCAGACTGGATGTTGAACTTTGGCCTGAACATCTATGAATCATGTTTTGTTTTGTCATACACATATGTAAAAATATTGGGCATATATTTTGCTTCTATTCCAATGCATTTCAGGCATTCAAACTTTTATGTGTGATGGCAACACTTTAATATCACATTCCATGTTATACACAAAACTGTTTGAACTCCAATCCCCATAAACATAGCTACTGGTTATGGATAGGAATACTGAATCTAACAATATTGAAAATATCCCAGACTGCTTCTGTTTAATTCAGTACTGGCTCAGGCTTGATATTAAGATGGGGAAGATTATATAAATTACAGAAGTATAATCATGATGGTCTCCAAATCCTAATGCAATTACTTCTGTCTTTGAAGTCTTGGAGATTTTTTTTCCCAGTCGGGAGAAGCTGAAATTCTCTTTAATCTTTGGATTGCAGCCTTGTCTCCATAGGGACCTCTCTCGAATTGCTTTTCATTATTTACTCCTTTTTTCCTAATTTGTTACAGCACAGATAGTGTAGCATTCTCTTCACTGAAGAGACCAAATTTCAGAGCAGAGCTAAGGTAAATTCTATAGTCAGAGGAGGATTAGATGGGCACATATCACAGTAGAAATAGGAACGGTCCTGATGTGAAATATTTCAAAAGAAGTTATGATGAAGTTTTTCCTGTGGAATCTTAAAAGAAATATTGAGACATTTCTCCTCTTTGCATTTAGAAAAGTGTTCTTGATGACTGATGGGTACTTTACTATTTTTCCCACCCTAGATACCTACTGTTTGCATACATTTAAACCTCCTGACAGAAATGAGTTAGCTATTAATATAAAAAGATTGATTTCCTAATATTTGCAAAATGTAGTTTTATTACACTTAAGGAAAAATGGATAAGTATTTCATACAGGATTATCCATTAGAATTTATACATTCAGTCTGTACAATTAAATTAAAATTGTATTTATTTATTTTTTGTTTGTTTGTTTTTCAAAATTGTATGCTGCCCATCTATAAAATGACTCTGATATTCAGCAATAATATTCTAACTGTAATTCAGGAAGTAACTACTGTATTCTTACTTTTATTTATTTAATTAATTTAATATTTTTATTCCGACTACCTATCAAAGATGCTCTTAATATGTCTCAGCCATAGTTTATTTTAATCATAGTTTTTGAACAAGGCAAAGTGGTTTGTTTTGCAAGTCATGGTTTAGAGATTACAATGGATGCATTCACAGACCACACTATTCCATAAACACAAGTATAAAAGGAAGAATTACTGAAAGAGAAAAGGAACAACAATAACAAAATGCTTAGGCACTGTTCTTAAATTACTGGGTTCTTGGTGCTCTCTGAGCATAGCTGTTTTCTTGCAGACATTTCATTACCCAACTAGATGACATTATCAGTGTTAAGGAGGCACCAAGGACCCCACAGTTCAAACCTGAACTACAAATATTCTCTTATTCATACTCTTCTTAAAATTAAGGCTTAGCTTTTAATTAATATTTTGATGCATTCCAGAAACGAGGAATATTGTGTTGAAAGAGGAGGCCTGCTTCCCTTATTGTCTTCCTCTTTGTCAGCTTTATAAGATAGACCAGACAAACAACCAATGCCATATCAGTCAGGACTACTTTAATACATCAGTTATAAAATGTACTTCTTCTTAGCTGAGTTTATCTTTGCATGAACTAAGAAAGGGTTTGTCAAGAGATTTTCTCAAATTATTTTCAAGACCCAGTTATTTGACTGTTGCCTTGGTAGCAGCTCTTGCTTCTTTCCTTCAAGGGAATTCTTGATGCTCTCTGCACTTGTGCTTTAATATAGAGTTCCCCAATCTTTCTGGCTTTGCGGACCACTGGGGTGGGGAGTGGATGATTCTGTGCAAGTGGCGGGCAAACTCATACATGCAAAAGGTTTTGAACAGCTTGCCGCCGGGTAGTGGACCATGGGCCATGGGTTCGGGGCCTCTGCTTTAATAACTGTTTCAAGACATGATGAAACATCAGCCATAAAACCAACATTTTGATGGGTGTTAACTGAAAGGTCAAAACTCCTCCTGACTTAAAAACATTTTTCTGGTTTGTATATAATGAAAACCATTATAAAAACTTTCTTAATGTTTTTAAAGATTTGCCTCTTTCTTTCCTGCAATCCTAAAATAATAAGTGATCTCAAAAACCCTGTAGCATTTATTTATAGTCTCAAGAATAGAAAGACAACACATTATAAACCACTCACTTATCAATCATTTTCAATTGGTTAAAATGTGTTGTTCATTACACATTGATAACCGAGCAGTTATGAAATTTACTTATATGTCTTAGCCCTAAAAAATCTAAAAATGGTTTGCCTATTTCTGTGCATCAGCATTGCTATGACTCTTTATAGCCAAGACGGAAAGCATTTACCATAGCTCCTTCATATATTTTAATGGACAATAACAGGATGAATGTTGTTTGTTTTATCACAATTTTGAGTAGGAAAAAACTTTTGTTTTAAGTGTCATGGTGGCACAACCAAGCACTAAAAAGGGGATAAAAAATAGAAAATACAGATTAACATTAATCTATGAATTACAACATGAATTATATCATTTGTTAAATACTGCAAATATGACTACTAATATAGAATTTACAGTAAAAGAAGTGATGTTGAGAACATAGAGACTGACACAAAACAGTACATGAGAACATTGAATAATTAAGATCGATAATATGTATTAATATCAAACTATGTAAGAAAGTTAATAATATCAATGTGAAACCATTGTCATGTTTATTTTAAAATGTAAAACAACCTAGAACGACACTGTTCACACAATGATGTGTGTTTAGAAACAAAAAATTAAAAATGCATTTTGTGTATGTGTGTGTGTGTGTGTGTGTGTATCTCTCTTTCTCTTTCTCTATCTATCTATCGATCGATCTATCTATCTATCTATCATCTACCTACCTACCTACCTATATACCTACCTAGCTAATGGACAAATTCCACACTTGCATGTTAAAGACAAGGTGTGGGGAACAGGAAAAGAATAGCACCCATTAAAAGACAAGCATGGCAAGGCAGTATGCAGGCAATATTAGAGAAAGTACTGGCTGCTTCTTCAGTGGGAACATGAAATTGAACTATTGTGTTGTGAAAGAACAAGGGTGAAGTGACCAACTTGCATATTCCACTGTGCATTCCTTGGTCAATGAGCTAAATGCTGGTTCTTTGTGGTGTAGAGGTGCTACATAAATACCGTGAAAGATCTCATTTAGGAAAAAGTAATGTGTCACAAAGAGCTTGTCTCTGTTCAGCCAAAGTAGAAAATTATTTCAGAATAGGAGACCTTGGACCATGTATTCAGGAACTTAAAGGCACAAGGCATTGAACATGTTAGAACAGCAGCTGGGGTTAGGCATGCACCTATGCCCTTCCACTCATATTAATCACCAGTTTATGGAAGGACAAGGACAAGAAGGCCATCCGCAAAACCGGCATTCACATTGCATTTCCACAAGTATTGTTGAAATATTATATTTATTTTTTAAAAAAAAAATAAAATGGATGGGAAATACATCATTTTCACATGTGGATGGTGTAATGTATTATAATACAACAGTACAATATAATAATATGCAATAATATGAATCACAATAATTCTTACTCTTACTCATGAGATTGCCATTCAGTTCATAAGAGTTTACTCAAATATACACAGTTCAAGCTTAGCTTCAGTTTTTTGGTTGTTATTTGCTATTTGTTATTTTTCTTAATACCAAAAAAATTACTCAACCCAACGGCATATCTTGATTGACAGCTGATTTGCTTAGAGGGCCAACTCTTATATTCTGTTGCAAAAGCTAATGACAAAAATGAAATAGAATTGTGGTTTTTTGGTCATTAGACACTAAGTGGAATTAACACTTAATGGAGAAACAGGATGGAATGCACAACAATTGAAAAGGAAGTAGAAAGTGCTTATTTGTATGAAAATGAGAAGTGTTGAGCTACTAACTTGCTCTCAAAAGTTTTTGTACGTAATTCATAGGAAACTAAAAAGCTTTCTTCCCTACATACGTGATATGCATCTCAAGGTAGGAAGGAAGGAAGAATCTTATTATATTGATACAGATAATAAAAAGAATCTAATGGATTTTTTTCAAATATTATTTACTTGTGTTGCATTTAATTTCCATAATAAAGAAGTGTTCACAATAATCACTGCATATTAGCATATAAGAAATAAATTAGAGATTTCCACTTAGATACAAATTTTCTCTAGAGTTACTCTTGGATATGATTACTGAATATTTTCCTTGCCCATTGCCCATTAAGCAATATCCTTTGAACGTATTTCCTGTTTAAGAATGATTGTTAGTTTATCTGGATTCTTTCACTTAACTACTGTTAAGCCGATACTAATGTAAATGGTTTTCAGAAGGAAATTATTAAGTAGTTCAGCTCTTTCTTTTAAATTGCCACCTCCACATGTATAATCCTGAGGGCTCAAGGGGATTTGCATGTGCTCAGCACCTTTGCATGTAGAACTCTTTTGATTACAAAATTCAGGAAAATGAAAAACTTTTCCCCCCAAAAAACACACGCACATAATTTTAACACACCAAACAACTTCATAACACTGGCAAAAATATGAGATAGATCTCCTGTTAGCCTTAAATGAGAACAAACTCATTTCTGTTCGTTTCTGGAAAGATTGTGCAGATATTCTGAAAACATTTTCTTACTATCTATTTGGGTGAAGGGAGGAATCTAAATTATGATTCATTTGAACATAAGTACTATAGAATTAATATATTTAACTCGGAACATAATGGAGCTGTGTATGTGGTAGATTGTTCTGCAAAGAAGATTTGAAATAGAGACAATTCTATCTTTGTGATAAAGAAGATGATCTAAGAAGTAGCTGTAATTATGTTTAACTAAATGTGGGCACAATATGTTCTCCAAACTTGGCAAGTTTAAGACTTGTGGTCTTCAACTCCCAGAATTCCTCAGCCAGCCATGTCTGAAGATCTCTGCTCTAAAGTCAGAGAGAGAAAGAGCCATCTGAATTTTTCATTGTGTGGAACTTTGTAACTATGATCAGATAAAAACTATTTTGCCTAGAGGTGTACACCAGAAGGTGAAATCTGCTTTCGCCTTCCTAACCTTCTGGAAAACCCTAAGAACCTGGCTGTTTGGCCTGGTGCCCAGACAGAGGCCTGCTATGTTGGGGGTTGGCTGATGAGATAGAAAAGATCCCCATTGCATAGGTTGCCATCATCTTGGTTTTTAGCTTTTCTATATCATCCTTCTAATGTTAATGGCCTTGTAGTACTTTTTTACCTTTTAACATATTGTAAGCCACTCAGAGTCACTGTAACAGTGATATGGGTGGCATAAAAATATAATTAAACACCAAACAAATAGCACTCTGATTCAACAAGTATTTATTTGTTTGTTTGTTTGTTTGATTGATTGTGTTCGGTTCGCGGGAATGAGACTCGGAGATCAGCGTAACTTCAGCTCTTTTATTTAGTTCCGAAAGTCTGTTCTAACCAGGAGCCGCAGCAGCTCTTTTTATAGAGAACTGCTCACGGCTAGTGTCCAATGATGGCTACTTGTTTTTCCCGTCGCTTGAATTAGCATTCAATCAGCATCGAGAAAAGTAGTCAATCAGCGTCGGGTATTTGTTGTCCAAGAGGAATAGCCTATTTGAAGTATGTTAATATGGAACAGATTGGTTGATTGATTTTTATTCTACCTTTTATTACTTTATAAGTAATTTTAGGCTTAGACAACTTAGAACTACACCGCCTTCGGTCCAACCTAAGCATAGTACATAACATTATCTATTGCAATGTCCTACCTGTCAGTGACGACCTCAGCTTCAACCACAACAATACATGAGCATACAATAGATACAAAATCAAGGTAAACCTCACCAAACGCAATTGTAGGATATACGACTTCAGCAACAGAGTGGTCAATGTCTGGAATACACTACCTCTGTGGTTTCTCTCTCAAACCCCAAAAACTTTAACCTTAGACTATCGACTGTCGATCTCACCCCATTCCTAAGAGGTCTGTAAGGGGTGTGCATAAGCGCACCAACGTGCCTACCATCCCTGTCCTAATTTTTCCTTTTTATTCGTATCCATTTCATGAATTAATAATCATGTTTATACTTATATCTGTTATCTAATACAAGCTTGACAAATAAATAAAATAAATAAAAATAAATAAAGTAACTCAATGCAGTGAACATATGTCATACTCCTTCCTGCTCCTATTTCCCCCACAACAAGAACCATTTGAGGTGAGTTTGGTTGAAAGAGATTACCCAGCCGGTTGCCATCCCTGATGCAGGACTAGAGCTCACACTCTCCTGATTTCTAAGCCAGTGCCTTTACCATTACATCAAACTGGCTCTATCTTAGGGCCATTTTATATCCACAAATTTCGCCATGGTGGACTGGAATGTGAAATATTGCAGGAAAGCAAAGGACAAGGAACTGAGTTTCTCTTAGAAGAGGCAACCTGGACCGTGTAATAGCAGCAGGAAGAAAGCATTTCAAAGAAGAATCCACCTTAATCAATTTACCATAACAAAGGCTGGGAATTTACAACATTCTTAAACTTTTCAAGATTTGTTCTTCACCTCAGGCTGCAATTAAGGTACTTTTCAGAGATCTGTGTTGTTCTTTCTTCCTAAGTGTTACCAGCTACATTGAGCTTGATACTGCGGGATGCAGAAGGAGGAGGGCAGAGAGCAGTGGAAAAAGCTCTCCCATTGCAAGAATGGGTTTTAATTCATGCAACATTCAATTTTACTATATTTTAATTGCCTTTTTTTCTCCACCTTCTTTTCCCACCTTCAAGGGCATCCTTATTCTCATTCCCTCTGTCCTCACCATAGCCTGGTATCTGCACTGAATTGGGAAAGCTGAGTCAATTAACTATCAGCCCAATATCTGCTCTACAGGACGTGTTATTAAGATTTACATTTTCATTCAAAATTATTCTAAGGAAGAGAGAATTTTACTATTACTTTTTATTTGTTAAAAAAGTAAAGTTAAATTAGCTTTCCACCCAGTTAAAAAGTTATTTGAAATCTTATTTTAGATGTGCTTTCTATAGCTAAGATTGTCTGGGATTTTCTAATTATAACTACTATTTTGAAACAGCCACTTCCAGCTTGCTAAATCTGTCCCATGTTTCTTCTCTTGACAATGTCACGTGATATTATCTTCTTCATCTATATTGCATTTGGGACAGATTTAGCAAAATGAAGTGGATAATTCTGTGAATACTGAGTGTAGCGGTGTTGGGTTTTTTTTTCTTACTGCCTCATGCTGAAAATAAACCTTTTTTAAAAATGCAACATGACAGTATCTGTATTTGGTCTACTGGTTAGCATTATTGCAAAAGCTGATTTTCATTTGTATTAGTTATATATATATGATACAAAAAATAATAATTCCTATCAATCATCATTAGACATTAATAGTGAAAGATAACTGGCTGCAAAATTAAAATATCTCTTTGCTGTTATTGGCCATAAATATCCTTCAAAAATCCATCTTAAATGTATTTAGGACTCTTTAAACATTTCAGTGTAGGAAATATTTGTAGATAGATGTTTTTTTTTCTTGAGTATTTTTAATAGACAGATATAGTTCAATTTGGGCTTTTCTAATACCACATACTTAATACAATCAGCCACCAACCTAGTCAAATGTCTTTATCATTACTACTAGCAGCTCACAGTGAGAAATCAACACCAAATCATATTGGAAATATAGATTCTCATCTTTTTTTTCTAATATTTTGTACCTAACATTTTTTTCTTCCTTGAGTTATTTATAAAAAGAATAAAAGAAGGATAAAATTGTCTAAAAGATGACTGACTGGTTTAACCTTGCCCATAACTGGTTGTATTTTGATTTAAATTTAATTGTTTAAGGTCAGCTAACTGGATTAGATAATCATTTTTTGAATTCTTATGATATATTGCCCCCTCCCGAACCTTATAAGCATGTTACTGGAATAGGTTCCTGTTGTTACAAGAACATTTAAATCATAAAATATTTTGCTAAATATATAATGTTAAGGCCCTGTCACACTGCCCAACGGATGCAAAACGGACACAACGGACGAGCAAAATGTTCCATCCGTTGTT
>BHFT01065051.1:0-10873 GCA_004320025.1 Laticauda laticaudata | reverse complement strand
GAGAAGCACAGAGCTGAAGAAACAAGCCTGAAGATGATGAATGAGACTTCATTGAAACGTTGCCTAGATACTTCCAGTTCTACGCATGAGAAAACCCAAATAACCAAAGATCCACATACAAATACTCGCGAAAACCTCAGAAAACAAATATATGTATATGTATATATATATATATATGTGTGTGTGTGTGTGTGTGTGTGTGTGTGTGACAAATTTGATCAGTTCATTGGGTTTCTCACCCAATGGGATTCAAATTTTGTAATAACCGGTTCTGTGGGCATGGCTAGGTGGGCATGACTAGGTGGACGTGGCCATGTGATTGGGTGGGCGTAGCTTCTTCTGTTTTGGCAGCACCACCACCCTGTTTTTGGGGCCTTCTAGGCCTCAAGGAAGCCTCCTGGGGGGGGGGCAAGTTTCTGTAGAGGTGAGCCTATGGAGTTGACTTTGGGTCTGAGTGGTGTTCCTTCTTTGTGTATCTTGGGGAGGCCATAGAGTTTAGGGCATCTGGATTATTTTTCTCTGGGGATGATTCTTTGCTGGATCTCTTCACTGATAGGGGAGGCTTTTATTTTGGATTTGGTGGTTTTTTCCAGGTAGTTGGTGGGGTCAGTATTTAGAGGTTTGTAAGCAGGTTCTTGGAATAGGTTGGATCATTTGGATTGATAGTCCAATGTGTTCATCACGACCATGGCGTTGCCTTTGTCTGGTGGGAGGCTTCACTTGTGGAGATGCTCCATGTGATCTCGGGGTCGGCAGTTGCTTCTCTGCACTGTTGCTCTTGCTGGGAGAGCAGACTGCAATTTAGCAGCTGACAGCCGCAACTTTAGGTCCTCTAAGTCCCACCCGGAAAGCGCTGCAGCTGAGAGAAATAGCATTCAACATGGCTGCTGCTTCTCTGTGCCACAGCACTTTCTGGTTTGGACTTAAAGGACCCAAAGCAGTGAGTGACAACTGCTAAATTGCAGTCTGCTCTCCCAGCAGGAGCAGCTGTGGAGAGAAGAGCCGCTGCCCCGGAAAGCAGAGATGGAGGGGAGCAGGCCCCGAAATACTGCTCTGTTGAGCCTCACTGTGCGGTAGAAGCCATACATGAGCAGAAACTGTGTGCACGCTCTTGCATGTGCTCTCACATTTTTGGTGAAGCAGTGGTGGCTTTATTTGAAAGCCACCACTGATGTTGGTGTAATGTCAGTTGATATGGATGTTGAAGCAAGAGCTGTCTCTTGCCAATCCAGACATTCCTCAGGGAATGCTGGGAAGGCCAAACATGTCAGTGGGTGGGTGGGTGGTGTGACAGGGAAGTAGAATAAATTCTCTGTCTGCTCATTGCAGTTTAACCAAACAGGCTAAACTCTTTGAGATTTACTATGCCCAGCACTGGTAGCTTCCATTACCAGTGAGATATTTCTGTACAGGCAGGGTAAGCACTTTCCATTTTATACCTCAGCAGCTTTATAGCATCTTAAGGATTTTTGTACATGCCTGGCTTCACATCCAGGGGAAAAAAATCAAGCTTGTAAATAAATACTAAATATCTATGAATAGAAAATACAGAAGTGGATAGTACTTGAAAGAATATTCAAGTATCCTGTACCTAGAAAGGTGGAGAGAGGGAAGGTGGAAGTGTGTGTGTGTCTTATGTGGGGGAGAGAGTGGGAAGAGGAGGAAGAGATGAGAAAAATAACAAAACCAGGGAGGGAGGGAGGGAGGGAGATGGAGAGAAAGAGTCACAGGCATGATGGGACTAGAGCAAAGGGAATAAGGAAAGCTGAGGATGCAAGCCACTAACAGTGTAGTGAATTGTTGGAGTAGCACTGAGAAGACTTTCTTTCAAATTTATGAAAACTCATTCGGTGATTTCAAATGCTTCCATTGTTGGAGACCAGCTTATCAACCTCACTGGTATGTTGCTGTCAGGAAAAATTGGAGGACGGAATACTCTGTACACCAACTTGAATGTAAAAAAAACCTTGGGATCACAAATTTAACTAATCAGTAAAGGAGGAAAAGGAGATGGAGCTGAAAACAAATTCCCAATCCACCCATATAAAAAAAATGCAAGAATTGATGTTGCTAGTACTATAGTCTAGCACACTGGATATTATGAACTACCTTGCATCATACTAATTGTCTTGTTTGAAGATAAGCATTGTGGCAGATAAAAGGTAAAAAAAGTGTTTTATGCAGTCATCACCTCTGAATTACAAACATTGTTATGGCCATTTCTTCTCCCTGTTTTCTCCATTACTGTTTTGCTTATTTTTTAGCTATTCAAAGAACCAACCTTTGAGAAGTTGTCACTTGGCCCAAAGTCAATTAGTCAGACCAGATTTATGGAGGATTGAGTTTCTTGTATCCCATCATTTAATTATGTTTTCTCCTTCCTTCCTTCCTTCCTTCCTTCCTTCCTTCCTTCCTTCCTTCCTTCCTTCCTTCCTTCCTTCCTTCCCAATTATCTAATACATGCAAGTCCCTCCTTCACACCCCAGTGCCTTAGCCTTCAACAGCAACATGGCCTCTTGCTCAGACTAGTCAACACAGTGGCTATTTGTTGTCTCCAATTTCAGTCAGACTTGCCTTTCTCCTCTCCCTTTTTGTTTCAAGGTTGATTGGAAAGCAAGACAGCCACAAAAAGGCCTGCAGTCTTTTCCTTTTGATTCCACTACTGTTGAAAAAACTGCCATCCATAGAATCTACCCAGGGCACTAATATGGGTAACTTCAATTTCTTTGGGATAATTGCTCAGTGAAAGATTTCTGCAATTCTGACCCAGACTAGTTAGTCTGTCAGAATAGAACTAGGTAGGGTTCAAATTTGAGGTCTTTTTTCATTCAATTATTTCCTGAATGCATGAAAAACAAAATGTTATTCAAATGAATGTAACTTCACAATAAACAGGTAGGACTTTCAAAAACAATATTTTAAATTAAGAGGCACAAAATTCCTGGCAGACTTCAAGAGTGTAGAAACTTGTGCTTTACTGCAATTTGATACTGAAGCTCTGATTTTATTGCATTTTCAGTCTTCACTCTTCAACTCACATCAATTTTTGCAGTTAGGAAAAGGTTTTGAATTTCACCTGTTAATGAGTAGGAAGTTAAAGGCCATCACAGTTTTTTTCTTTTGGTGGAAGGGAAGGAGAAGGAGAGAAGAGGTAAGGAAGGAGAGAAGAGGAAGGAGAAGGAGAGAAGGAGCATAAGAGGTAAGAAGCCACCTCAACCTCAGCTCCAAAGGAAGTTCTCTGGAATTGTTCTGATAGTTTTGTCTTGTTTGGAAGAGCAGCTGAGTCAATTAACTTAAAGAATTAGGATAGCTTCCCAATACTAGCAATAGTTTCTGTACCAACTCTAGCTGTTGCAATACCTACATAGAAACTTTTTTTGTTTTTGATTTGTTAATTTGTTAATGATTCCAGGTCATAATTCCTAAAATGGACTGGGCTGACCACATATGTGCCATGCTAGACCTCTGCTTGACCATTATCTATTTTAAATACAATGAAGGTTTCTACAGACAGAAGGTTCACCTGTGTCCCTCACCATGGCCAATCTCTATACGGAAGAGGTAGAAACCAAAGCCGTAGACTTCTTCACAGGAATTCCACCCACCTGCTAGTATAGTTATGTGGACAATATTAGGGTCAAGATCAAAACACAGGAAATGGAAGCATTCACCAAACATATCAACTCTGTGGACAGATACATTAAATTCACATGGGAAGATGTTAAGGAAAATAGTCTAGCTTTCCTGGACTGTGCCGTACACTAGCAAGCTGAAGGCCAGCCTACCAGCAAAGATGGGAAAGAAAAGCAAAAACATATCAAGGAAGCCCTCAGAACATGTGGCTAATCCAAGTGGGCCTTCATCAAATCTAAAAACAAAACAAAACTGCAGGATCTCATCCATAATAGACAACAAAGAGAACAATAAACAAGGCAACATTGTCATTCCATATGAAATGCAGGAATATTGGGAAAAGCTCAGGAGAATCTTCAACCAACAAAACATACGTGCACACTTCAAACCCAAGAATAGACTAAGGATAGACCCAAGAATAGACTAAGGCAGAAACTTGTCTACCCCAAGGATAAAACACCCAGACGCAAACTGAGCAGTATGGTATATGCTGTACAATGCAGTGAGCCATATGCAGATCTGTACATTGCGTAAACAAAACAACCATTTCATAAATGCATGGCACAACATAGGAGAACAAACCCATCAGGATTAGATTCAGCAGTCCATCTGCATTTAAAAAACAAACACTACTTTTTTGAAGACAGCAAAGTCCACATTTTGGACAAAGAGGACTGTTGGTTTGAAAGAGTGGTCAAAGAAACCATCTAGGTCAAAATTGAATAGCCCTCTCAACAGAGGGGGAGGGATATGACATCTTCTACCATATCTCCAGTCTATAACACAGTCCTTTCAACAATTCCAAAAAGGCTCCACACCTATTGGCACCACTCAGGTGACTCTGATGATGCAGATAAACTTCCAGGTGACTGTAACAACTTGTTTTATAGATAATCAGAGTTGGAAGGGACCTTGTAGATCATCTAGTCCAGCCCCCATCTAAACAGGACCATTTCTGCATTTCTGACAAATGGCAGTCCAATCTCTTCTTGAAAGTGATGAAGCTCCTACAACTTCCGAGGGCAAGCTGTTCCATTGGTTGATTGTTCTCACTGTCAGAAAGTTTCTCCTTATTTCCAGGTTAAATCTCTCCTTGTTTAGTTTTCATCCAGTCTATATGGGTACTTTTGGTTTTTCTTGCCAAAGTGTAGGAGTTTACTTTTCTCTACATTGAATTTCATGTTGTTATATATGGCCTAGTGTTCGAGTCTGTCAAGATCCATTTGGATCTTGAGCCTACCTTCTTGGGTGTTAGCTATTCCTGCCAACTTAGTGTCATCTGCGAATTTGGTAAGTTTGCCTTCTATTTCTAAAAGAATGCAAATGACCAGCTATCTGCAAGGAGTACAAAACCTTCCATTCTTCACCATCCAGTCAGAGCTGAAGAAGCTTCTTGGATAAGAAGCAAAACATCTACAACAAAAAAAAAACAAAATATCAATTTGTCTCTTGAAAAAGTACCTTTGGGACAACCATGACCTGGATGACTGAGATGAGAAACTCCATAGACATTCTTGCCATTTACTGACTGAGAATGTCTTCTTGGTTTCCTTCTTGCATGCAGCAGGGATATTGATGGTTTCTATTGTTCCTTCTGGTAAACCATATAGTGTTACAGAATCTTCATTACAGTGTGATATATGGTGAAACAGTACTGCTTAAATTGTTAGAAGCAGGGATGCACTGCTACTGGTTCACACTGGTTCACCAGTTTTTAATTTTAGGGCCAGTTCAATGAACTGGCGAATCCTACCCTTGGCTGGCCCTGTCCACCCTCAGGAGTTCTTGCATGGCCCATTTTGGATCACAGGTAAATTCAGATCCCATGCAGAGGCTTGGGGAGGGTGAAAAACAGGCCTTCTGGAGGCTCAAGGAAAGACTCTGCAGCCCTTTTTCACTCCCTTTTTTTAATTCCTTTTTTTGAGGAAAATTCCTTTTCAAATTTTATTTCTTTTTTTTATTTTTTAAAGTTTTGTTTTGTTAATTTTTAATTGTTTTTATTAATTGTTTTTAGGTGATCATAATCAAGGTCTTGACAACATTTGTCACAACAACATTACGTAGTAACAATATTTTGTTTGTCCATTTTTACACATTTCCATTTTAACATTTATCCTTTTTATGTCCCTTTCTTTCTAACTTCGGTTTTTATTGTCTAGCCATCGATAAAATGAGTCAAACGTCAAAAAGTATTTAGTTTCTTCTTTGTCCTTAATAGTAAGCACTAGTCTACCCATTTTTGCACATTATAGTATTTTCTTAATTACATTGTCAACTTGGGATCTCATCACACTTTCATTGTTGAGCATATACAATTCTAGCTGCAGTTAATACATGTAAAATCAAATATATAGAAATTTGATAAATATAATATTTTTATAATATTTTTCAGGTAGAATGCCCAATAAGAATATTTCTGGTATCATTCTATGTGCTGTTTTATCATTTTTTCCAACCAAGTATGTATTTTTGTCCAGTATTTTTTAGTTTGTGGAGATGTCCACCACATATGGTAATATGAACCAGGTGTTTGATTAATTTGCAACATTTAGCAGATCTATCCTTATACATTTTCACCAATCTTGTTGGCACAAATACCATCTGTAAAACATTTTTATACAAATGTTCTTTATATGCAGTTGACATAGTCAATTTAACATTTCTATCCCACAGTTTCTGCCATTTGTTTAATTCTATTGCATATTCAAAATTTTTAGCCCGAACAGTCATTGTCTCCTTTATCTGCTAACTTTCAAGTTTAATACGCAATAAGTAACAATATATTTTCTTTATCAATTTTTCATCAGTTTCAGTTAATATCTGTCCAATTTTGTTAATTCTTTATTAAAGCCATACATTTTAGCATCTTTCTCATTGAATTTTGAGATTGTATCTGTATTTGTGGCCATCATGCAATGTCTATCCCTTGAAAACTAAATTCCTGTTAAGTTTTTAATTTCCCCTTTTCATTCAAAATATATTTATATCTTACAATTTTTCATATTAATGGATATTTCATGTTAATAACACCACATTAAAATGTCTTGCAACATTTTCAAAGCTATTCTTGCTTTTTTCCCTAATAAATATATCTTAATATTATCTTATTTAATTCCTCAAAATATTTTCCCCACTTTTATTGGAATTGTTTGAAATAAAAATAATAGCCTTTGTAGAATATTCATTTTTATAATAGCTATTCTTCCTGTTAATGACAATTGCAAATCTTTCCATTTCTCAAAATCTAGTTTTGATTTTGTTGCATCAGTTTCAAATAATTATACTCTTTTAACTGTTGCACATTTTGTTGTTAACTGTATTCCTAAGTACTTCACTTTTTTGACAATCTGTATATCAATTCTTTCCATCAGCACTCTTTTTTATATATCTGTGAGTTTTTAACTAAAATCTTTGTCTTGTCTTTATTTATTTTCAGTCCAGCAATTTCCCCATACTCTTCTATCTTTTTAATTAACTTCAGTCCAGTTTCTAATGGGTCTTTTAATATAAAGACCAAGTCATCTGCAAACACCTGTGGCTTGTATTTCTCTTTTTTATTTTCATCCCTTTGATTTCTTCATCTGGTCAAATATTTATGGCTGATACTTCCAGAATCAGTATAAATAGCAGAGGGGATAGTGGACATCCCTGCCTAGTGCCTTATTTTATATCAAAATTCTCCGTCATGTCTCTATTTATCATCACCTTGGCTGATTATTTATAATATATTGCTTTGGTCATATTAATAAATCTCTCCCCAAAATCCATATATTTTAATTGTAATAGCATAAATTGCCAATTAATGTTATTGAATGCTTTCTGTGCATCTAAAAAAATCAACGCCATTTGTTTTCTAGGGTGTGTTTCATAATACTCCAATGTATTCAAGATCATTCTCATATTGTTTTTAATTTGTCTCTTTGGCAAAAATTCATTCTGACCTGGATGTATAAATTCATTCAAAACCCTTTTTAATCTCTGCTATTATCAAGGCGTATATTTTATAGTCTGCATTCAATAAAGATATTGGCCCATAGTTCTTTATCTGCATTAAATCTGAGTCATGTTTCAGTATAAAAGTAATATTTGCTTCCATCCATGAGTTAGGTATTTTTGCTTCTAGCAGAACTTCATTATGAACATCCAACATCACTGAGCCTAATGTATCTTGTAACTTTTTATAAAGTTCTGCCGGTAACCCATCAGGCCCTGGTGTTTTATTGTTCTTTTGTCTCTTAATCGCTTCTGTCAATTCCATTATAGTTATTCTTTCATTCAACATGACTTTGACTGTTTCATGTACTTTAGATTGTTCCAAATATTGTTGTATTTTATTTTCTCCTGATCATATAGTTTTCCGTAGTATGCTTCTATTGGTATTTTTTTGTCCTCATTTTGGTAATAAAACATCCCTTTCTCATCTATTGGTTGATGTATCATTTTCCCCCTCTCCTTTTTCAGTTTATATGCCAACCATTTTACTGGTTTGTTTGCATTTTCAAAAAGGTTTTGTTTTGCATTTTAAATTTTTTGTGCCAGTTTGTCTTTTTCCAATAGATTCATTTTGTGTTTTATTAAATCCATTTGATTTTTTAGTTTCTTATTTTGTGGTTCTTTCTTTAATTTTGTTTCTAGTCTTTTAAATTCTTCTTCTAACATGTTCTTATTTTGTTGCTTCTTGTTGTTTTTCTTCCCCATGTAAGTTATAACTAATCCCCAAATATACACTTTAACAGTATACCATACAGTTTGCAGTGAAATCTCTTCTTTCCTGTTCTCTTTGAAAAAGAAGTTCAATTCTTTTTCCATATTTTGAATGAATTCTTTATCTTGCAATATCATTTGATTCAACATCCACCTCAATTTTCTTTTTTGTCCTTTCCATATAACTTCTATTGGATTGTGATCTGCCCATACATTAGGTTCTATTTCTCTCTTGTACACATGTTTTCAATTCTGAGGACATCCATGCCATATCTATTCGAGATCAGGATTTATGCCTATTTGGATAAATTGAATACTGATTTTTCTGGAGGGTGCACTTCTCTCCTTGAATTCCTATTTCTTCTGTCATTTTAAAGAAGGATGTAGGAAGTGTTTTTCTAACCTTTTTACTGTTTTGTTACTCTTATAGTCATGTTCTGTTTGTACAATTGCATTAAAATCTCCTACCATACAAATATTTTCATGTTCCAATTCTATAATCCAGGTGTATTCTTTAAGTTGGGCACTGTAGAGTACTGTTTGTTTGATTTATTATTATTGATTTATTATTGATTTTGTGAATATTGATTGGTTGCTTTTGTCAAATAATTATTAGTTGAAATATTCTATTACTTAAAATTATTAAAATAACAAGCTATACAAATTTAAGTAAAACAGAGAGAAAAAATGCATCATCTGCACCATTGTCAGCAGCTTCAGCAGCAGCATTGAGCCCTTTGAGTCAATGCTCTATTGATGTTATGTTGCAGAATGAGAAATTCAATAATTTTCAATCAGAGATGAAAACCATGTTACTACAAGAAGCCATGGCTAAGAACTATGATGACTTTGCAGATAGGATTCAAAAAAGGAAACAAAGGATGGAGGATAACTACATCCAGCAAATAATTACTAAAAATGAACAACGGATTCAGGAAATGGAAGCGAAGTCAGAACAAAAGATAAGAAAGTAGAAGACATAGATTACAGATTGACTTAGGTAGATAAGGAACTTGAGCAATCTATAATTATGTTGGAGATGGATAGAGATGAATATTTCCTGAGATTTCAGAATATTGAGGAGGAAAAAAGAGAAGATCTTGCTGAAAAAAAATGGCAGAATTATTGGCACATGTGTTGGAAAAAGCAAGCAGGAGTCCTCTTTGGGATTGATGAAATATTTAGAATATATACAAGTTATGTGAGAAGGAATAAACTTCCCAGAGAAGTAATATGAGATTTAAAAAGAAGGCAACAAGAGCAGAAATACTCCAAAGAATAAGAGATGCACTACTGAAATACAAAGGGAGAAAAATAGCAGCTTTGAAGCAAATACCAAGAAGCATAAGAGATACAAGGAAACAGTGTCAATTTTTGACAAGACAACTTATAAAACATGATGTAAACTTCAGATGGCTAATACCAGAAGGAATATTGGTGACTTAGATGGAGAAAAGACATAGATTAGACACAACAGACAGAAGAATTTTATTATCACTATTTTGCAGCACATGAGGAAGAAGAGAGAAGGGAGAAAATAGATGGCCAAAAGCAAGAGGAAGTGACAGCAGAGGGAAGTACGCAACAAGAAGAAACTGAAGCAGAACTAAAAGAGAAGGGAACGAGAAGGAGCAAGACAGAAAGAACAGAGAGAAATAAGATCAACTAGAACAACAAAACCTATCTACAGGTAAACAATGGAAGAAGAAATAACATTATTATCAATTAACATAAATGGACTGAACTCATCCATGAAAAGGATTTCAATGAATTAGAAAAAATGAAATTATATATATTGTCTCCAATAGGTACATATTAAAAAACAATAGAGCAAACTATTACAGTACCCCAAGACTGGGAAACTAGTGCAACAAAAGAAATGGGGAGTGGTTTTGTATATTAAAGAAACAATAAAGGCTAGACAAATCTTTCCAGATGAAGATGGGAGAATATTTTTCTTTGAAAAAGTTTTATTATTTTTTAAGACAAACATCGACAAACACAACATAAAAACATCAAGTCATCTTCCCTTTTTGGACATACAGTGTGTCAGTTAGTTTACAAATTGTTTTGTGAATCCATTTCATAGTCATCACTTACAATTACTTGTATATGTTCTCATATTATCTATCAAATATTCCTAAATACATGGATATCATTATTAATCAATTATTTGATGATACTATTATTCATTCATGTTTTGCAAGATAATCCATATTTTAATTGATTTATTTTATGACAATTCACATTATCATCCCAAATCTATCCTATAATTATATTATGATAAAGATAATACATTTTATATATTGTTTATATTCTAAAAATCTACATATTTCATTACCATGTTTTATTGTCTAACCATTGATAAAATAAAACTCAAATCTTATAAAATTGTTTATCATCGTTGTCTGATTTCAAATATCAATCTACTCATTTCAGCACATTCCATTATTTTTTTGATAACTTCCTCCTGCATTGGTATTTTCTCATTTTTCCAGTTTTTAGCAAATACAATCCTAGCCGCTGTTAATACATT
>BHFT01065047.1:0-14909 GCA_004320025.1 Laticauda laticaudata | reverse complement strand
TTCTTTCTTTCTTTCTTTCTTTCTTTCTTTCTTTCTTTCTTTCTTTCTTTCTTTCTTTCTTTCTTTCTTTCTACATACACCACCCACGCCCAGTTTTGGGTCTAGAAAGCCTCCCTAGAATTTCCTGTGAGACAAATCAGGCATGCGGGGGAACGCACTGCTCCCCCGCACCCTGTTTTGGGCCTAGGAGGCCTCACTGCACTTACCTGGGAGCCAGAACCAGGTGAGTAGGGAGTCCTGGGAGGAGTGGAGTAAGGTGGGGGCAGGGCTAGCTGATCTTCGGAACTACCGGTTCGTTGAACTGGATATAAAATTAACATCTGGTTCACTCGAACCAGCCCAAATTGGCTGAACCCCACCCCGGGTGTCAAACTCATATTGTCACGGTGGCGTAACATCAAATATTAGGACTTTTTTTTCCCTTTGCTAAACTGGGTGTGGGCATGACCAGCACGACGCATCTGGCCTGCGGGCCAGGAGTTTGGCAGCCCTGGTTTATAGTAATCAACAAACTCCCTGTTACTCATACTTTGGGGCTTTCCTATCTTAGCTTTATCAGAGTATTCAGTAATTAAGCTATAGACTTTTGTACCTGAGTGCATGGTTCCTAGCCAAACTTGGCTGACGCTCCTGCAGCATTTCGAAAATATTAGGCTGGCGTAGAAATGCGACAATTTTGTCATTGTATGCTGAAAAAGTACAAAAACATCACAGTTTGAAATCATTCTTCTGTTTTATTGTTTTTGTCCTAAATTTTGTTTTAAAAGTATTAAACTATAAATAACTATAAATAAATAATAAATAAGGTGCTTGCATCTTTTCCAAGTGATGCTCCAAAAGCTGTTCCGCTCTTTCCATATGCAAATGCTTTAATGG
This sequence comes from Laticauda laticaudata, assembly GCA_004320025.1. Lineage (NCBI taxonomy): Eukaryota > Metazoa > Chordata > Lepidosauria > Squamata > Elapidae > Laticauda > Laticauda laticaudata. Next base: position 14,033 of record BHFT01065047.1, on the reverse strand, counting down.
TTTGAATAAAATGGCATTTAATTTATGTTGTCATGAACTGCAGAACATCTCATTGAAATATTTTGCAAAGCCACATGTCTATGGACATTTTCAATCATCAGGATTGTATTGTTCGAAAGATACTTTTTCCAAATGTTTCGCTTCTCATCCAAGAACTGAATTGAACTGAAGAGGTTTCTTGAATGAGAAGCGAAATGTTGTGAAAGGAAAAAATACTAAGACAGTCCAGTTGTCTTTTCGTAAAAGCACCTTTGCATATAACAGATATGCTGCTGACCAGAATTCATAGCATAATGATAGGGAAAAGTATAGCATACTCACTCAGTGTTTTTGGATAGGATTGCTCATGCTACCCATTTCATCCTACTTGCTTACTTGTACTAATTGAACAGCAGGACAGAGAATGTCTGACCTTCATCTAGCTTATGGATCTTCTATCAAGGTTTTTCCCTTCCTACAACATCCTTTCTTTCACCTGTCCCTGGAGATGTAATAGATGTAACAAACTTCTCAGAGCCAGAGTAAGAGAATTCTCATTTATAAAATATAACAGGAACAGAATTTCTGCACATTCCTCCACTATAATTGATGTGAACACTCCCACTGTTTCCAGACAAGTCCTCTCCCCCAAATTGTTTCAAAGAGCAAACTCTCCAGGCTTAACTGGAGTGACCAAAGGATCAAAGAATTTTTGCCTGAATTAGTTACTTATTACTTGATTACTGAAGTGCACACATCCAATATCTTGGATTCTGAAACCTAATCTTTTTTCCCCTTTCAATACATATGGTTAACAAGATCCTGAAAAGATCCAGTCTCTAGAGTCTGCAAGGAAAACCGGATGTGTGTACCTTAGCATTCCTTTGTCAGTAAGTCTCTTCAGGCAGGGTTTGTTTGACCTTCTTGCGAAAGGGGGAAGGTTGCTGCTTGTTTCTCTAATATAGGAACAATATGCTGAAGTTCTAGGCTGTTAGTATTTTGCATCATTCTGTTTTCCAGATTGTGAGAAGTCTATTATAAGAGCCACACTGGAAGTACTGCAGTTGCTTCAGCTGTCCCACAACTTTTTTGAAATATTTTGGCTTATGTTATGAAAAGATAGCCAGCGGGAATACAATAGATGTTTGGTCTAGTAAGAAAAAAAATTAGACTTGCTTTTGGGCCTATTCTTTAGCACATCCATGATTTGCTGTTCTGAAAAAAACAAACTTCGAATTCCACAAGGGTGTGACTAAGGAAGCCCAGCCCAGCCCAGCCCATCTGAAGTAACAATTTAGTTAACATTTTTTCCTTGCCTTGTCATATGCTGTTTTTATGTATGCTGTATTTGTAGATGTGCTCTCTATGCTTTTATGGATTTAATAGTCTGTTTTTATATGTTATGAGCCTTGTTGTGAAGTAAAAACCAGAAAGATTGCTTATACATAATGGCATTAATACATGAATGCAATATATTTAGAGTGATTTATCAATAGCTAAATTAGATATTCAACAGCACTTGTAAACCTGATAATTATGTTATTTCTAAAGAGATGTAGGCAAGAGGATGGGAAGATTTAGTTTCCAATGAAGCAGCAGTTTTATTGCTTGTTAATGAACTTTGCTATGTATCTGTAACAGAGGGTACAATAAAGTACCTGTTGTAATAACTCATTAGTCCATTAAATGAAACCACATTTCTTAAATGAAAAAAACAACAGCAGAAACAGCAGTGAGCCTTCTATTTCGGCTAAAAAAATGAGTCAATATTGTCTGAACACACTTGAAAAGCAGTGATACATACCAAGAGGCAAGGATTCATGATGGTGCTGATTTCGAATTGCTGCTACTAAGCTATTGGCTGGTCTGGTCAACAAAGAAACCCCTCTGTTTCGAGAGACTTCTGATGCCTGAAATAAAGAATTCCTATTAATTATATTATGAATATTGAAAAAAAAAGTTGAATTAATTTATTTTAAAAAATATGTATTTATATAAAACCATAGTGAAGATAGTATATGCAAACTAGAAAAAAGCTGAAAAAAATGAAACTAGGACTTCAGTCTCTGGCAGCATGACAGCATGTGAATATTAAAAATCATTATCCCTCTTTAAGCCTCAATCTTGTAATTGTTTCTGATTTTACTGATTCAGAAAACGTCATGAAATAAATCTTCCAGTGGAGTTAGGATGTAGGCATGAAAGTTATCATTTATCTTCTTTGTCTAGTGAGCATGACCTCACAATAATCTTAAAGAATAATATTCTCAGAGGTGCATCCAGGCAGATAGAAGGCTGCACACAAAGAGACCTGAGAATTTATGTCACTGTCCAAAGCAGGGGTGGGCTTCAAAAAATTTAGCAACTGGTTCTCTGCCCAGTTACTGGGTGGGTACAGCCATGGTGGGCGTGGCCTAGTTGGCCTCCTGCATCACCCTGGCCTGGAAGCGAAAATGGGCTGCAGGGAGGGGCATTTTATTTTTATTTATTTTATTTGTTTGTTTGTCAAGCTTGTATGAGAAAACAAGTATAAGTATGAACATAACACATAAACATGTAAGTATAAACAGGTATAAGTATATACATAACAAATGAGTACGAATAAATGGATAAATGAGAACAGTATGACAGGGATGGTAGGCACGCTGGTATGCTTATGCATGCCCTCTTACAGACCTCTTAGGAATGGAGTGAGGTCGATGGTAGACAGTTTAAGGTTAAAGTTTTGGGGGTTTGAGGATGTAACAACAGAGTTAGGTAATGAGTTCCAGGCATTGGCCACTCTGTTGCTGAAGTCGTATTTTCTGCAATCGAGTTTGAGTTTGTATCTTTTGCCCCTGTATTATTGCAGTTGAAGTTGAAGTCATCATTGACAGGTAGAACGTTGTAGCAGACAATCTTGTGTACTGAGCTTAGATCAGACCGTGGCGGAGTAGTTCTAGGTTGTTTAGGTCCAAAATTTTGAACCTGTTAGCATGATATATTTTATTACGAGCAAAGTAGTGGAGTACTCTTCTCATGAAACACCTTTTGACTTGCTCAACTGTATTAATGTCCAGTATACAGTATGAATTCCAGGCAGATGAACTGTATTTGAGAATTGGTCTGGCGAAGGTTTTGTATGCTATAGTTTGCAGTTCAGGGTTACCGGAGAAGAAACTTCACAAAATTAGGTTAAAATTCTTCATGCCTTTTTGGCAATGCTGTTACAGTGAGCTCTGGGGCTTAGATCTTTTGAAATGAGTACTCCTAGCTCCTTGACAGAGTGAGGATCGTCTATGAGGTCATATCCTCCCAGTTTGTATTTAGTGTTCTGATTTTTGTTTCCAATGTGAAAGACAGCATTTGTTGATTGAGATTTGAAGTTGCCAATTGTTTGACCATTCTGACACATAGTGGTGGTATGGTTTTTGAGTCTTTAAGTTTGCTATTTACAAAATTATGGAATGCACTGGTTGATTTTGTGTGTAACAGTTTTTCCTCTTATTTGCAGTAGTAATTGGTGAATTCTGCCTTTGTCTGACGGCAGTGTTCTATAGCAGCTTTTAAAGTTAGCTACATAGCCAGTTTTGTTTTTTTGCCAAAGAGATTTCTTTTGGATTGGAACTTCCTTATTGTTATTGGTAATTTGTTTTTTTCTGGCTATGGGGGTTACATATAGTTACATATAGTTTAATGACTCTATTGACTTTACATATAAAATTTACATATAGTTTATTTAATTTACATATTTAATTTATGTATAGTTTAATGACTCTATTGACTTCGAGCAAAAAAGTATTGTAAAAGGCTTCTGCAATTATACAACCTGGGAACAGAAGGTACCAGTGATGCAAGGTCAGCAGCTATGAGATCATAGTTGGCTTTTCTCAAGCCTCCGGGAGGCTGAAAACGGTCTCCCTGGGCTCTGGAAGCTCTTGGGAGGCTGGAAACAGGCCCATTTCTGGCCTTTCAGAACTTCCAGGAGACCTATTTTTCTCCCTACTTGGGATTGAGCCTACAGGAGGGTGAAAATGGCCTCCCCGGGCTCCAGAGGCTCTCTGGAGGTTCTCTTCTGGAATTTCTGGGAGGTCAATTTTTCACCCTCCCTGGGCTCTGGAAGCTTCCCTCGAGCCTCCAGGAGGATGAAAAAGGCTCCCCAGGCTCTGGAGGTTCTCTGGAGGCCAAAAATGGACTCGTTTCTGGCCTCCTGGAATTTCCATGAAGCTCGTTTTTTGCCTTCCTCAAGCCTCTGCATGGGCCCTGCACTTACATGAGATCCACAGGCCATGTGGGGACTCCTGGGAGAGGTGGGCTGGGGTGGACAGGGGCAGCCAAGGGTGGGATTTGTTGGTCACCAAACTGGACATAAAATTAACAACCGCTTGAGGAAGAAGGCGGAGTCTCCTCGCTGATGGACTGTAGATCGCGACTCTGTGGCTATGGTCTGTGCTCTTTTGTTGGAGAGCCCCAATAATTATGATTAGGGGCTGAAGCTGTCTTGGAGGGGCGGTGGAGTAGGGGGAAGCCACAAGCCAGGTTGAGGGGAGCCGCATCTCCCCCCCTGGGCTTAGTCTTTTTCTCTCTGAAGACAACTGCAGCGGTGGTTTAAAATGGCCACCCCGAAGAGGAGGTCTCAGCCGGATTAAGATTTATGCAGGAGGGAAGAAAGAGGTGGATAACATCTGAACCAAGACAACTGGGCAATAAAACTAAACAAAAGTACCCCGGGATTAAGGTAACATGGAATTTTTAAGAAAAGAAAAGTGAGCAGCAAAATTAGCAAAGGGACAGGGGGAAAAAAAGAAAATTATTTTTGATAGCTAAGCGGGGGCTTTGAACCGGGGAAAGGAAGAAGCTGGAATTAAAGATTTAACTAAATTGGACTAAAATATTTTGGGAATAAACAGGCATAAAATAAAGCTGGACTTAAGATTGGTCAAAAATAATAATATAAAGTTTACAAATTGGAGACTGGACTGTGCTGGAATATTGAGGTTCGAAACCTAAATAAAAAATAGGGAAAAAGGTGAAGACTTTGTATAATGGAGAGTGCACCTTTGACAAAAACGTGAGCTCAAACAAAAGGAAAGCATCTTGTTTCTGAATGAACTTGTGTGGATATAACATTAAAAGAAATATTGAAACAAAGTAAGAATCTTAGAAAGTGAATTAAAAATGGAACTTAAAAATATGAGAGAATTACTACAGGAAAGAGGCTTTGCTTTGTGTTAGAAAAATGGCAATGGCAATTGAAGAACAAGAAGAAAGAGCTTCAGAGGAGGAGGAGTCGATTCAAGGAGAAGACATTTTAAATAGAGAATTACAAAGAACACTATAAAGAACACTACAAAGAAATGGGGAAAGAAGGAAGGTTAAAAGTTGAAATTTAAGAAGGCAATCAAAAGGGGGGATACCTGTGAAGTCAAGAAAGGCAGAAAGACTCAGCAGAAAAGGGGAAAGGAAGATATTAAAAAAGAGAAGGGTATAAACTGGAATGAGAAAAGATATGGGGAAAAGAGGAAGGAGGAGAAGCAGTAAGAAACAGGTGCAGTGAAATAAAGAAAACGGAAATAGTAAAATGTTGAAAATAAATTGTTTTTTCAGAGATAATAGTTGATGAATTGAAAGGGGGATTCTGTGGGCGACAAGGAGTAATAAGAATATTTCTACAATTAAAAATATTTAGAAAATAGGGTAATATAGATACTGATAACTCTTATTAAAAATCAAGGGGGGAAATATGCTACGGAATCCAAATGAAAAGATAGAATGATTATTATTATTATTACTAAAAAATAATGGTTTATTGGGAATTCAAGATGAGGATAAAGGTATATTTTAATCATTGAAGTTCACACTCAAAACAGTAAAAGGGGGGAAACCTATACTTGTTTTTTTTTTTGGTGTTAAAATTTGTATTAATCTAGAATTAATAAAAAGAATGTGTAATGGAAGGGCAATATATGACAGAACCAACTAAATTAAGTTAATATAGACTATTAAAAGCAAGGAGAGACATTGGTAACTTTTTTATTATATCATTACTATTATTACTCTTATTATTAGGCAAACACATATTGTTTATCTTTATTTTAAAAATAAATTTAAGGATTATATTGAAATAATTGAAATGAAACAAAAAGATGTTTCGATTGAGATTAATGAAAGCGGCTAGAATTAATGTGTTTCTCTCCTTACTGAAAATTTGGAATGGAAAAGGTAATAATAGAATTAAGTATGCATATATGAATGTATAATTGCTGTCATATTTGTATGTAAAGATGATGACCAGGAATATGTTGTCCACTAAAAAAGAGATTTTTGTTTTAATCTGAAAAACTGAATAAAATTTGTTAAAAAAAAAATAAAACGTTTCACCTGAACCGATGCAAACCAGTAGAGGCCATCCCTGGTCCAAAGTGCTTTTATCCCAATTAGGGACAGCTACCAGGGTCCTATTAACACTTCTCTCCTCTTGAATTTAATTTGGATAGAAATGAACTTCAGCCATAGTGGCACCACTAAATGTGCCCAGCAGCAAATTGAATTGAGGCCCAGGTGCTCAGAAGGCAAGGATAGAGAAAAGATATAAATACACAAGGGCAATTTGTCGCAATGGCAAATTTCCCAGGGCCATGCGGCAGGAAGGAGTGGTAGGGAAAGAGTGGAGGGGGAGGGCAGCTGAGGGGTGGCCTGCTACCAGTTGTGCAGGCAGCTCAAGTGAACTGGTTGTTAATTTTTATGGCCAGTTTGGCAAACTGGCAAATCCCACCCCTTGCGGCCCCACTCACTCCACCCCACCCAACCCAGGAGTCCCCGCATGACTCGTTTTGGATCACAGGTAAGTGCAGGACAGGTAAGTTTTGGTCACAAGATGGCGGCGCACATGGTCGCAGTGCGCTCAGTGCTCCGATGACTGTTTCTTCTTTTTGTGTTTTTACTTCTTTTTGTTCCTGCATTTTACTCCATCCTGCAACGGACTAACATACTGTCGAGAAGACCTGATAAGTATAGGACAAGCTTCTCAAAACTGAAGTCACCTATGCTTATACAGAATCCCACAATATCCCATTGGAGCTAGCAAGATCTCCAGGAGCTCCGGGGTTATTTTTGGATTAAGCAAGCGTAGAAGACGGGTAGGGAGAGAAAACAGAAGTGGGGATGCAGAGCAGGCCTACTAACTCAATTGAGGAAGAGACTGCAGAAACCCACATTACCATCTATGTTCCTCACAAATGCCAGATCCCTCGTAACAAAGAGGATGAACTACAGCTGCAGATCTCCCACAATCACACAATTTGTGAGTGCTGTCTGCTAATCGTCACAGAATCCTGACTGCACCTGCAAATCCCTGATGCTATAGTGGAGCTAGCAGACTGGACTTTGCACCATCAAGATTGCAATATAGCCTCTGTAAGAGAAGGGGAGAGGGCCTAATTATTTATGTACATAAAGACTGTTGCACAAAAAACAAAACAGCAAACAGCCATTGCTCAGCCAGATTTAGAAGCCATGACTGTTCAGTGTAGACCGTTTTATTTGCCACGGGAGCTAACAGTAGTTATCATTACTGCTGTATATTTATCTCCAGATGCTGATGTTAGCATGGCGCTCAGTCACCTTCAAGACATAATTACCACGCAATGAGAGTTCATCCTGAAGGCGTTCACATCATTGCTGGGGATTTCAACAGAGCATGCCTAAAACTGTGCTCCCCAAACTTTACCAATATGTTAAGTGCTCAACCAGGGGAAAAAACACACTTGATCATGTGTATTCAAATATTAAGCACGCTTATAGAGCAAACCTTTTCCCAATTTTGGACAATCAGACCATTTCACCCTGCTTTTACTACCAGCCTATTACACCCCCCTTAGAAAAAGAACAAAACCTAGCAGTCAAACTATTAGATGCTTGCCTGAAAATGCCCTTTCCAGTTTCAGACTGTTTTGCCTGCACAGATTGGAGCATCTTCAAACAACAGGACTTCGAGTTATACACAGAGACTGTGCTTTTCACATGAAGACCTGTGTAGAAAATGTCACTGTGGACAAATGCATACAGACTTCCCAAACAGGAAACCCTGGATGACCAGCGAAGTCCAGGCTCTAATCAGGGCCCATGACCTGGCTTTCAGAGCAGGTGACACCTCACAGTACAGCACTGCCAGAGCTGAGCTGAAAAAGGGCACCAAACATGCTAAGGAGATGTATAGGAGGAAGGTCGAGGGCCCTTTACTGACAGTGACCCATGGTAGATGTGGAGGGGATACAGGCCCTGACCAACTATAAAGGCCAGGGCCCAACAAACAGCGAGAGCAATAGTACTCTGGCAGAGGAGCTAAACAGCTTTTTCGCATGCTTTGAGACCACCAAGAACCTGGACATACTGCCTCACGAGGACCACGATGCTGCACCTCTTCTTTTCAGGTGCATGAAATGAGAAAAATAATTTTCTCATGATTTACTCAAGAGTAGTAAATCCCAGGAAAGTTGCTGGGCCTGATGCATTCCTAGTGCAGTAATTAAAGCATGTGCTGATCTGTTGGCAGAAATACTTACAGAGCTGTTCAATCTATCTTTAACACATACCATCATCCCACAATGCCTGAAGGCTGCAACCATCATCCCCGTTCCCAAAAAACAAATATAAACACTCTCAATGACTATAGGCCATAGCGTTAACAAGCTCCATTATGAAGGTTTTGAACAACTAGTTTCACAGCACATCAGAAACTGCCCTCCCGCCCTCCTTTGATCAACATCAGTTTGCTTATAGAACAAACCGATCTACAGAGGATGCTGTGGCCATCACACTTCATAAAGCACTGAGTCATCTGGAGAACAAACAGAGCTATGTGAGGATGCTCTTTGTAGACTACAGCTCTGCATTTAACACTATCATCCCAGATATACCAGTAATCAAACTGTATAATCTGCAGTCCCCACCCCATGTGCTCCTGGATTAAGAACTTTTTGACCAAACAGACCACACTCTGTTAGACTGGCCCCCACGCTTTCTTCCACTATTACACTCAATATTGGTTCCCCCCAGGGTTGTGTCTTTGAGCCCCCTGCTATATGCCTTGTACACCTTTCACTGCTCACCAAGCCATGCAGCAAACACCATCATAAAGTTTGCGGATGACATGACTGTGATTGGTCTCATCTCCGGAGAGGATGAGATGGCATATTGAGCAGAAGTAGAGAACCTGTCTATTTGGTGTTCACAGAACAATCTGTCACTGAATGTCCATAAAACCAAAGAACTGATTATGGACTTCAGGAAAACATGACAGACTACACCCCACTCATCATCAATGGAGAATGAGTGGAAACTCTCTCTACAATCAGATTCCTTGGCAATCCATATTGCAGCTGATATCTCCTGGTCCCCTGACACCAAGGCCATAGTGAAGAGGCTCAGTAGCAGCTGCACTTCCTGCGGGTTGTCAGGACGAACAATCTGGATAAGAAGCTGTTGCTGACTTTCTATAAAGCCTCTGTTGGACAGCACTCTGACATATTGTCTGGGTGTGTGGTATGCAGGCTTCACAGTTGAGGACAGAAAAACTGTACAGAGGGTGATAAACACAGCTCAAAAGATCATTGGTTGCCCTCTGCCTCCCTGGAAGACTTAGTCAGGTCCCGCTGCCAAAACAGAATAAAGGCCATTATAGAAGACCCCTCACAACCTGGTAATTATCTTTTTGACCTGCTGCCATCTCGATGGCTTTTTAGGTCAAATAAAATCCCACACCACTAGACTAACAAATAGTTTCTTTCCTTGGGCCATCCGAACTGCAAATAAACACAAAGTCACTACCTCATTAAGATGTGAAAAGATGTGAAATCTTAATATCCCATTCAGATGTATAATAACATATCAGCAGTACAATCCATCTCTTGTGTATAATACTTGGCTAGCATTACAGTCAGTGTTGGATGTATATTGTGTATATTGTAGATATTTGTATCTCTCAATTGCAAATGGAGACGTGGGTACTCTATCTTTCTTATCTTCATTTTTAAGTGCTTTGGTTTTATTGTATTGCGAAAAGTTGCTGGGGTGCATCCACAGTTTTGTTGTATTGTATAATGACAAAAAAGTTCTTTTAATTCTAATTCTAATTCATGTGGGGGCTTGGGGAGGGTGAAAAACAGCCTCCTGGAAATTCCGGAAGGCCAGAAATGGGCCTGTTTGCAGTCTCCACAGAGCCTCTGAAGCTTGAGGAAAGCCTCCAGGCCTTGGGGAGGGCAAAAATGGGCCTCCTGAAAGTTTCAGAAGATAGCTTCCAGAAACCCTCCAGAACCCGGGGAGGATATTTTTGCCCTCCTGGAGGCTCAAAGAAAGCCTTTGGAGCCCAGGGAGGGTGAAAACACCCCCCTCCCTGCAGACTTTTCACTCCCAGGACAGGGTGGTGCAGGAAGCTGACTAGGCTATGCCCACCATGACCACACCCACCCAACAACCAGGCAGAGAACCAGTTGTTACATTTTTTGAAGCCCACCCCTGGGTGGGTCAGCTGGACCATTGGACCAGGATGAAGTGGATAGGGCCAGACAGGTGTGGTAAATTCTCCCATTCTGAATTAGAAGAGCGAGGCCATGGCATTAATAACTCATCACACTATTTCTATGATGGACAATAAATCTGTGCTCTATATAGTGCTGCCTGGAGAAACTATAGGTTACAATGATATAAAAACTAAAACTAAAATCTTATGGTATCTCTGGACACCTGCATAACTGGATAAAAGCATTCCTGTCAAACAGACAACCAATGGTCAAAATTGGAAGTATCCTATCAAATTCTGTACCTGTCAACAGTGTGTCCCCCCAAGGCAGTGTTCTCAAGAACAACTTCTTCATACTTTACATAAATGACCTCTGTGATCATATTAAGAGCAACTGTGTTCTCTTTGCTGATAATGTAAAGCTATTCAACACCACCAACAATACTGCTACCCTTTCAAAAAGACTTCGACTATGTATCAGATTGGTCAAACAAATGGCAACTTCAAATCTCAACAAATAAATGCTCTGTCTTACATATTGGCAAATAAAAATAAAAATCAGAAAATAAAATACAAGCTGAATAGTCAAGACCTTATTGATGATCCAAATTCTGTCAAGGACCTTGGAGTACTCATCTTTATGATCTAAATGCTAGAGTCCACTGTAACTACATAGCCAAAAAGGCATTAAGAGTTGTTAACCTAATCCTGTGTAGTTTTTTCTCTGGTAATATCANGCAATGTTCTACCTGTCAATGAATACTTCGGCTTCAACCATAACAATACAAGAGCCCATAATAGATACAAACTCAAGGTAAACTGCACCAAACTTGATTGCAGGAAATACGATTTCAGCAACAGAGGGTCAATGTCTGGAATACTTTACCTGACTCTGTAGTTTTTTCCCCAAACCCCAAAAACTTTAACCTTAGACAGTCCACTATTGACCTCACCCCTTTCCTAAGAGGTCTGTAGGGGGTGTGCATAAGTGCACCAATGTGCCTACCGTCCCTGTCCTATTGTTTCTTTTTATTTTTCTTATATGTATCCATTTCAAATATTCATAACTATGTTTATACTTATATCTGTTATCTTATAATTGCTTGACAAAATAAAATAAATAAATAATAAATAAATATACAGAATTGTAACATGCAGTCTTTTATTGGATGAGGCCTATTGGATTAATATAAAATTCCTTATGAGGCACAGCGTTGCCTATCAATAGGCTATTAATCAAATCCCTGGTCACATATAGAGCTCTATATGAATTGACTCCTAAATAATTTTAGGATTGCCTATTTTAAACTTGATCTATAAAGAATGCACTTCACAATTAAAGTTTCTAAGAGAACCTCTACTATAAAAACTTGGGGTGGAGAAGTGAAAAAAAAATTCTCCCAATTTTATACTGTATCCCAATAAAAGACTTTACTCCCAAAAATACATGATGGACATTAGGAAGGTTGTTAAAACGGAGCTGTTCCAGACAGTATTTCCCATTTAGTATGACTGAGCTGAATTCAAGCTTTATTGTATGTTTGTAGAATATTATGTCTCTTAAAAATTACTTTTGTATTTATTGGTATTTGAAGCAATCCACCAAGCAGCAGAATGCAAATGTTGTAACAAATATTATTTCTAATTTCCTTGTTTTTTTCATAGGTGTGAAAAAAATCTAATAGATATATAAAATAATTAGCCTGTATAAACCCATGGAAAATTGCTGCTAATACCCTGCAGATTATGTATTATGTTTAAGACACAGACAGACAGATAGACACACACACACATATATATCAGTGCTATTTAAAGCTCATGCTAAAAATTAGCATCTGCTTTTACTAAAATGAATCCTTAGGTTCTAAAGCCCATATTTATGTACCTCTCCAGCGCTGTAACTACGGAGTCTCTGAAGATGCTGCCTGTGGGTCAAGTGATTGGGTAGACGGCCATTCTGAAGTGGAATTCTGGGGTCAATAAAAGTGGTAGCACGACTGTTGTGGTCAACAAAGAAAGACTGCAATATAAGAATACTAGGAATCAGAAATAATATTAAGAGAGCTGCCAGAGTTGGTAATATAGGTTTTAACATGATTTCTAACCTGATTTTTTTAGTTTAAAAAAAATTAAAAAATTAAATTAAAGAAATTAAATGGTTAAATACAGAGTGACTAATGTACTGAAAGTAGACTGAAGGACCACCTATTTTATACAGACCAAGACCAAGAAAAGCAAAACAGATAATTATTTTAAGGTATATATTCCTGAGTAAAATACTGAATGAAGAGAAGCCTTCCGAGGATAAGCCAGAACCCTCCAGTTAATATACCACCCACATGTATGTGTGTGTGTGTATGTGCATGTGTGTAATTTTTTTTTACATAGAATTAAATACTGACTTTATTTCATTCTTGTACCTTGCCTTGTTGATCAGTTTTGATTTCCCATCCTCGTGGGAGTTCCAATCCTGTATCAGCGAACATGTTGATGAAATTTACTAGGTCTCTGTTATGCTGATACCGCTCAAAATTCCGAGCATCTCTGCGGATTTTCAGAATCATATGTTTCAAGCAGGTGCTATTGGTGAAAACTCGATAGGCACTCTAAATACAAAGAAAAAAAGTGGGGCATTCAAATGCATTGTTGCAAAATAACTATGATAATACTTTTGCCAAAAAAACTCAACCAACTAATCATGTGTGTCTTTCTAAAATAGCAATTATCTATAGCAACAATGACAATCTCAAACTGCTCTTTCAACAGAAACCAAAGTCCCAGGAGCATTAGGGTTAGGACAAGGGTAGAGGTAATCCTCAACTTACAACAGTACACTTAGTGACCATTTGAAGTTATAAGGCACTGAAAAAAGGGACTTATGACCATTTTTCACACTTACGACTGTTGCAGCATTCCCTTAGTTATGTGATTTACATTCGGATGATTGACAACTGACTCACATTTGTGATGGTTGCAGTATCCTGGTATACAAACATAAATTTTGAGTTCAATTGTGGTTGTAAGTTGAGACTATCTGTAATTCCATTTTCTTACTCCAAGTCCTGCTACATAGTCATCCAAGTGATCGGTGCAATTCCTTCTTATGCCCATGCCTGAATCCTCTCTGAATTTATATATTTTCAGAGTATATATCAATTCTTTGTAATTGTCATTGTTGATATGCTAATAAATATATAAATACCCATGAAAACTTAAGAAAACACACACACATATATATGTAGGTCTAGGTGTGTTCGGGTCTTTTCCCATGTAAGATTAAGGGTATCTTGGCAACATTTAGGAGAGGTCCCACTTGCCATCCTCAGACTGATGCTTTCAGCTTCGTGTCAGTGCAAGCAGTATGTGATCGGAGCTGCCATCTCTCTATAAATACTGGTGGTGGCAGCTGGTGTGCTGGGCTGGTTGGCTGCACTGCTGCCTCTTGATTGGTTGATGGAGTTGATGTTGGTGGATGGAGTTGACCCAGGAGATTACAATGCAGGACCCAGGATACCACAACAAAAGAACTCGCAAGCCCATCACACAACCCATTACC
>BHFT01065046.1:0-24766 GCA_004320025.1 Laticauda laticaudata | reverse complement strand
GCTGAAAGAGCAGTCAGATCAGTTAAGGAGGCCCTGGCAAGGTTTGGGCCCATAGATTGGCACTCTAGGCTCGCTAAATATCTCCTGACCCAGCACACAACTCCCTGTGCCACTACTAATAGGTCTCCAGCTAAACATCTCATGGGTAGACACCTGAGGACCACCCTAGACAGACTCCATCTGCATTATGCCCCAGTCATGCCCCTTGGGTTAAATAGCCAGCAAGGGAGTTTGCTGAGAATGACCAGGTCTATGCCCAGAATTATGCGGGACACCCCTTATGGATGCCTGGGCAGATTGTGGCAGTAACCGGTCCTAAGTCTTACAGGGTCCAACTGCAAGACAGGCGCATCTGGCGCCGCCATATCAATCAACTTAGAAGGCATTGGAGTTCATCTGCAGATGGCCCTCAAGACGTTCCTGCAACAGAGAAACCGACGGAGCCCAAAGAAACTTCCCATGGATATGACAGGAGCGCAAGCCTACCTGAACAGCCATCTGTCCCTCGCCCAGAGACACCTGAAGCTGAGACGCCAGCTTTGTTGACACCGGAAGTTGCCCAACAAGCAGAGAAGTTCCTTCCAGCAGCAGCTTCATCAGGACTTAGAAGATCTGGCCACCTGTGCAAGCGCCCAAGTTATCTGAACGCATGCTCCATTCTGGGATAAAGGAGTGTGGTGTTCAGAAAAGACTGAGCCGAAGTCTTCACTCTGGTCCATGTATCCAGCGGGAACACGGACTGTTCCTATTGGCTGATGCCGTTTGACAGCCGGCTATAAAAGGGAGCTATCAAACGGCATCAGCTGTTGTCTGCCAGCTGGCTGCCTTGTTAGCGCGGCAGCCGTGGCAACCTTTATTGCTACAAAAAAGTAAAAGCTGAAGTTCGCTCCGTGTTTGCCTCAGGTTATTCCGCCACTCCACAACAGTGAGCATGTGCACTTTAGAAACCCCATCCTACCTTTGGGGTTATTTCAAAACATGATGGAGCTGTTTTGTTCACCACCGATTGAACAGCCCTGAAGCTGTTGCTGAGCCCAACGTATGTAGCAGAAACTGCGTGGGGTTAGTTTGGTCAGGCAAATTATCCCCCCCCATGCTACCAAGGTGGATTCCTGGGTGCTGCACTGCAATGTAGAAATGGGAAGCGGAGCAGCCAGCATGAGGGGAGCAGGAAGAACAGGGAGAAGAGAAGGACAGCAGGCAGCCTCCTCCTTACCTCATGCCGGCCACTCCGTTGCCCATTTCATCATTGCAGCATGGCACCATGAAGCTTTCCCCACCCACCACCACCCAGATGCCCTTGCTTCTCCTAAAGATTTCTTTGATTTGCATCTCCTTCGCGTTTCTTGCCATCATATGCAGGGAAAGAAAAGTTTGTGTGGGGTTAAATAAAAAGTTAAATCAATCACAATCTTTTTCTTTTGCTAGAAATTGGAACTGATTGATTTAACTTTTTTTTAGCCCCACACAAACTTTTCTTTCTCCGCACACAATGGCAAGAAATGCAAAGGAGTTGCAAATCAGCGAGGCAAAGAAATCCTTGGGGAATTTTTTCTCCCGGTCAGCTCAGCCATGTGGCTTCCTGGCCAGGGGGAAAAGGAGAATGCACTGGCAGTGAAGCAAGCCAGGCAAGCCCAGGGATGGTGAGAGGGACAGCGCAGCAGCCTAGGCCAGCTGGGGAGTCAACCAGGGCTTGCTTGCAGGCTCATCACCCAGGGAGATCAAGGCCTCGGCAAAAGGCAGGCAGCAATGGCAGGCAGCAATGGCAGGCAAGGCAGGTTAGTAATGGTGGGTGAGATGAGGAGTGATTGGGTGGGGTGAGTGGGCAGGAGGGGCAGGGGCAGCCAGGGGTTCAATTTACCAGTTCTCCAAATTGTGCAGAATCATAACTACCAGTTCTATAGAACTGGTCAGAACTGGTAGAATCCCACCTCTGAGTTGGGCTGAGAAAGAGAGTGACTGGGCCAAAGTCACTTAGCTATATTTTATGACTAAGGCAAAACTAGAACTCACAATCTCCTTGTTTCTAGGCATGTACCTCAACCATTACACTAAGTGTTTCAACTATCTAGTTAAGAATTTAGAGAAGTCAGAGTTTCTATTTTTAAACCTTCCTTTAGAAATCCCCTTCCCAATTGATGCCTGCAATATCAACACTGAAGCACTTTGCAGGAAATGAATGCAGTATTTATTCAACCTGTGTTTCTGGGCATGGAAATCTAAATAGTAGCTGGATAATTTGGTCATATAGCCCAGGGCTGTCTTCTGATAAGGATTTTTAAGGCATCAAAGCAAGAGATAAATTCTCTATGATACTTAATCCTACTTTAATTGGAAACCCAGGCAATTACCACTCAGCAATAATGTTTTGCTTGGTTGTAAGAATTTCTACTTACAATGTGAATGATTTCAGCATTAGGTATTTTTTAGCTATTTCTTCCACAAGGGATACATGAGTTAAATGCCACATAATTTATCAGCCCGAAGCGAGAACTTTTTGTGGCAATAATATGAAAGTGTTTTGACACTGCCTTCTTTTGAATGTTTTAATTCTCTCAATTTATAACTTCAGGGTTTTCAGGTGCTTTGCAGGGCAACAACTTACCCAGATATTATGAGAGAAAATGAAAGTTCAATTTGAACTTTAATTCAATAGAAAATTCTAGGACCTAAATGACTAGAGAAATTATGGTGAATCTTTTTAAATACGATTATTAGAATATTCTAATTATGCTTATGAATGAAAATTTTTCTTTAATTCTTATGAACACATTTGTCTATTTAGTTTAATAATACTTTGGCACAAACCTCTACGGGATTTCATCAATCTACTTCTGTGCTGCCATGGGGTCTGTAAGTTTAGTATGGCAGATAAAGTCTCTTAACTAAAAAAAAACTTTTAACACTATTTTATATATAACTGTGTACAATATCAATAATATTAAAAATAGCTAGAAAAAAGTTAAACAGGAAAAAATCACCTTTATAATTTTACTAAACACTTTCTCTATAATTCCCCCAAATGCTCTCTCAGTCCAAAGGAACAAATTCTCTTTCTTGAGAATATGAGTGTCTAGTGTAGTAGTTCCCAAAGTGGATTCCCTAAGGGTACCGCCCTCTGCGGGTGGTGCGATGCCTTAGGGGGGCGCTAAGAGGCAAGGGGGCCAGCAGGGGGGTACTAAGATGCAAGGGGGGGCATTCGAGGAGCCAGTCCTGCAGGTTCATCCATTAACTAGCACCGCTCCAGAGCCGGCACCTCTAATGCAGAACGTAACGTGCCGCCCCTGCCGCGTCTTAGTGCCCCTCTGCTGGCCCCCTCGAGGGTGCTAAGAGGCGGCAGGAGGGTGTTCGAGGTGCTGGCCCTGCAGGTTCACCCATTGACTGTAGTAACGCTCTGGAGACGGTGCCTCCAATGCGGAAGTGGCATGTTATGTGCCGCCATGGCCGCGTTCAACATGCCGCCCCTCTGCCACCTCTTAGCATCCCCAAGGGGGTCAGCAGAGGGGCGCTAAGAGGCAGCAGGGGAACGTTTCAGGCGTCGGTCCTACAGGCTCACCCCATTGACTGTTGTACCGCACTGGAACCAGTGCCTTGAATGTGGCAGCACACTGGGAAAAACCGCCACCACCGCTTTCCCAAAGTGCCACCACTGTCGCATTTTGTCTGTCTGTCCGTCCATCCGTCCATCCATCCATTCATCCAAAAGGTCTGTCTGATTGCCTGCCTGCCTTCCTGCCTACCTACCTACCTGTCTATCTTTCTGTCTACCTACCTACCTACCTATCTACCAATATAGATCTATCTATCTATCTATCTATCTATCTATCTATCTATCTTCTATCCTAACCAATATATCTATCTGCCTGCCTGCCTGCCTCCCTCACTCTCTCTCCCTCCATCCATCCATGTTCGAACGCTGCCCCCGCAGGCACATTGGGAAAGTAGAGCAAAGCCAGTCTGGAGGGAGGGAAAGAGGGAGGGAGGGAGGGAAAGAGAGAGAAAAAGAGACACCTGATGCATCAGATTGGAATGAGGCTTAGTTTAGACTGAGGCCCTTTTCAGTATTGAAACCTCTTTGGCTTTTATTAAAGATTTTGTGGACAAAACCATGGTCAAGACTATCAGGAAGCTCTCACATTTGTTGAAGATTTAAACAGGATCCATTGGACTAGATCCTCCACCCTAAACTTTCCTAGCAGAGGGGCTCTCACCCTATGACTTTCCCCAATGTATTTACATGTGGCCAATTCTGAAGAAGGCAAAACCAAATGTACTGGTAAATTACAAGGAGACACCACACACGCACACACACACACTCCCTTCTAACCCTGCAGGAGCAGGCGATTAGACTAGAATAGATATCTCATTATCTTTCTCCTCCCTCCTCCCTCCTTCTTTATTTCTTTTTCTTTCTGTCCTTTCCTTTCATTCCCCCTTCTTTGTCCCTTTTTCTTTCTTTCCCTTTTCTTTTTCTTTCCCTTTTTCTTTTTCTTCCTCTCTTTTTTCTCTCTCTTTCTTTTCTCTCTCTCTTTCCCTCTCTCAGGCTCACCCCTTAGATCAGGGGTTGCCAAAACCTTTAGACCTCAGGGGTCCCAAACTCATAATTTTAAATCCCGGAGACCACTAATATGAATTTTGAACTGACAGTGGCTTTCTGGCGTTGGGTGGGAGAGAGAGGAGATGAGAAGTGAGTGAAGAGAGAGAGAGAGAGAGAGAGAGGGGAGAGAAGAGAGAGAGATATTTGGATCCACTCTCCCTCTCTCTCTCACACACAGGCAGGGGTGGGATTTAGACCCCTGATCTAAAGCTGTCAAAACTTCAAAAACAGGTCAAGTAGCTCTGGGAAGGCCAGTCATCAATTAGAACACTTGCTAAACAACCGGCCATTAAGTGAGGACAACTTGTATTTGGTTTGCCAGTCACCTGGCCATGCCCACCCAGTCACATGACCAGCAAGCCACACCCACCCAGTCATATGACCAGCAAACCACACCCTCAAATTAGGCCACACCCACATAAATTTGAATTCCACCCTTGGGTGGGGAGCACCGAGGATGAGTCTATAGCACCAAAGGGGTGGTGGACTTAAAAAGTTTGGGAATCACTGGTCTAGCGTATCTAAGAACAAGTTTCCTGGAGTATGAAAAAATCAGTTATTATAATAAAATATAAAAATATAAACAATGTAATTGTGGTGCACTGTTCCTTATTCTCTTGTCTTTCCACTTCTTCTGAAGCCTTCAACCAGATCTATCACTGTAGCTTTTCTGTCTGTCAAATATGTTACTAGATTATACTTTATTGTATTTCTTTCATTAAAATAATTCCATCATGATTAAACCTGGCTCTTATATTAACAATTAAGTTTGATTAATTAATTATCTCCCCAAGGTTTTGTTAAGACTTGAGACTCTAGCATTCTCAGTTTTAGCTGTCTTATTGTAGGTCTAACATTGTGACAGAATCTCATATGAAGGAAAATGACATTGTAATTTATAAAATATTACACTTGAGAATAAAAAATGCATAGATTATTTGATTTTTTAAAAAAATGAGAATAGCTATGACATGTATACTTAACTAAAATGCTTACCATTCCAGGTGATTTTCTACAAATGCTGACATAGGGCTGATCTGTACAGTGTAAGTATCATTGGCTGAATACTCAAACAGGCCATAATAAGGATTGAAAAGCTCCTGAGAAAGAAGGAAGAAGAATTCCCGGGATGGGCCACTATAATCCAAGCTGGGGGGAAAAAAAACCACATAGAATGCACCCTTTTATTAATCAGACATGTTTCATGACAAATAGCTGGTGCTGCCACTTTATCCATGTTAAACAGATAAACATTTTATAGAGGTTTTGTGAATGGATTTTAATTTTGATTGAGGATTGATGCTGTAAATGTACCTTTCCAAATTGTTTTGAAATCCAAAGTAAATATAAAGTTGTTTAAAATGCAGATTAAAATGAAGTTTTATTTCATATACTCACATTTTCCAAATCACTATTTTGAACTCTATTTTTTTACCTCGACCTACTGGAAGGGTGGGGAGGGTCAGCAAAGAGATACCCCTCTCCTCCAAAATCTTTTTCTTAATAGTCACTGCATTATAAAAAAAAAACTCTGAAATGTAGGTAGTAGCAAAAATAGTAACATTATCAACAATGAAAAATTATTATAAACATACAGAAAACAAATACCATTCAACATTTGTTATGTTTACTAGGAGATATTATTTTGAATTCTTCCATAATTTACTGCTTTTTATCTCCACATAATTATTTATTCTTGATTATTTTACATCCTTATATTAAATGGTATTTTCATCTCATCTGAAAAAATGACATGTCACTTATAATACCACTGGTCTGTCAACAAATGTCAAGAGTGTGAACTATTTTGTGTTTTGTGCTTTAAAGGCCCTTCCTCTGAGACAACTGGCAAATAATTATTTCCTAGAATGATTTGCCCAAGTGTAATATATATTATAATTGTATACTTACAGCCTATATAATTGTATAAATTCCTACCAACTGTTATTCTTTCATTATTAGCATAATTTTAGCCTGATTCAAATTAATAAAGATCCTTCATTTAATAATAAGCAGAAACATTTAAATATTAGAACAAATTCCTTAGCAAAAATATAAAATTTACCTCTTAAACTGTCTAAGTTCAAGGAGTTGTTAATTCAATTATAAATCTTTGAATAAATCATACCAAGGAGTTGTTAATTCACTTGTAAATTCTTACTGACTATGCAATTACTGGCAGGTTCTGTAAGATGCTATTTATACTCATACCAATTATTTATATCCATATTTACTGTCCTTCATTTGAAATAATTAAGGAAGATAGTTGTTACTGTAAGAATTTTTGTTTTATGTGCTGATATTAAGGCATTTCTTTTGATTAATCCATCCTGACCTTTTCTACTGTAATGCAATGATATTATTATGCTAAAAATGCACTATTTGGATTTAATTCCTTGCCAGTTATTTAGTATAACTTCCATTGGAAGTTCATTCCATATAAAATAAAATATATAAAATAACAGAAAACAAGCTTTTTAGCCACATTTTGTGACTTCTTACCCTTCTTCCCCAACAAATGTAACATAGAGTTTATTTCTTTGGAGCTCCTTCCGTGAGTAAGCCATCACCTGATTAAAAGTGCCTTCCAGCAAGTGGTCACGCCTTATTATTAATCTAGAATGGGATGAATGAGAAGTAATTATGTAAATTAGATTATCTAGTTATTGTTATTACAGTAATTAATTAAGTGTAAAGTTTCTTCTGCAATAAGTTGCTTCAATATTGTTGAAACAGTTTTGGCATACAATTTGATCCATCGGTTCTTTGTTAATAAAATAAAGTTAAACAGTCTATCAGCACAGAATTATAATTACAAAATTATAAAACCTTGTTAGAACTATGCTGCTAAATAATCACAAAAGAGATTTTTAGTGATGATAACTTAGCTTTGGAACATTATCACTATATTAATAAGCTGAACATTTATTTACATTTTAGTGTCAATAATTTTATTTACTCAAGTATTGTAATGTGTATAAACTTTTATTATATCTTCTGAAGTTTTATTTCCCATGATTGCCTAACATTAAAGCTGTTTTTTGTGATTGGGTATTGGCTAAATTCAAAAGAACTGACCATAATTCTCAAGAAATGTTTATTTAGCTCTTCTTCACTCAGAAAATGGTGTTCTGAACTAGCAATGCATTGTTTAGCCTACTAGGCAAATGGCTGGTTTGGTGGCGAGGAGCTGGTCTCTGTAGCTTATTTAGTCTTGGATTAGGAAAGGAGTGACATGGAGTCAACCTGAAACTCCTTGGAAAGTTTGTGCCTGGCCAGGAGAGATAAAATTTGGAGGGTTTCATCTCCCTGATAAACCCAACCAAAGAAGAGGCTCACACCCTGTCTACCTATTCTTTGTTCTCAGATAATGCCTCTGCTTTTATCTGTATTTTTTTCAAATTGCATATTGCTTAGCTCTCCACAAAAAATACGACAAGTTACATAAAGAACAGATTTTCTTGTTTTACTATATACTGGCTTCACAATGACAACTATTTGCATTTAGATTATATTTACATTTTGCTAACCTTCCTTTGTATTTTTCTGCTTTACAGAACTGAAATTATCTCCAACTGGATTCCTTTATAAAAATACTCACTTAATTTTACCCGGGCCCTGGCCATATCCTTTTGCTTCTAGCTTTCGATAAAAGTTGCGAAGTTTGGCTTCAAAGTCTCTTCTGTAAGGAGAAGGTGCTCTTGCACTGGCCCGCTGCAAGCCTGATGAGTACAAACATAAAAAAGAACTTATAATTTGCAGCCACTGGCTTGAACTAATAGTTGCTAATAATGGATCTGATACATTAATGATCTCCTAGCATAATTTTTATATTTAAAAGGCAAACCCTTTTAAATTTCCCTATTTCACATTTATAGCATATGGGTATCATTCAGCTGTTTAGAAGGTTTCATGTAATCAACAGATTGTAAATAAGGATGTAGATAAGCTTTTGTGAAAAGGGGCATTGGTTCTTACCTGATATGCCAATTCTATGGGAGCTGTGACGAGCATCTAGGTCAGAGTAATGCTTCCATCTTGCTGTTCCATCGGCTGAGCAAAGTTCTGAGGACTCGCCTCCTTGACATTTGTCCCCAGTTTTAGCGAAATCAAAGTAGGTCACACCATTGTTCTTCCTTCACCGTTGCTCTCTTAGTTCTTGACCAAGACCAGAACCAGAACCAAACTGGATGCTCATCACAGCTTCCAGAGAATGGGTGTATCAGGTAAGAACCAATGCCTCTTCTCCAGTGAGCTGTTCCAAGCATCCAGGCCAGGGACATACCCAAACTGGTGTGTCCTACGGGAGGGTCTCTGTCTGATTTGGAGTCTCCATCACTGTATGAATTCTCTGTTGGACATGCCTGCCAAAGATAGCCTCTGCCAAGGCAAAGGTATCCAATTGGTAATGTCTGATGAAGGGTGACGGTGACAACCACTTCGCCACCCTACAAATTTCTTTTATACAGGCTTGTGTCACCCAAGCCGCTGATGTGGCCGCACTCCTGGTGGAATGTGCCGTGATTCTTCTGGGCACCAGTAAGGTCTGCAGTTCATATGACTTTGTAATCATAGCCCAAAACCATCTGCCCACCATCAAAGTTGTGACTTTCCTCCCCAGTGTGGATGGCTGGAATGAGACAAAGAGGGCCTCTTTCTGTGAAAAACAGTTCTGTTAACATAAATGCAGAGACCCTTCACATGTCTAAGGAATGCTATTGTCTCTCTAAAGGCATGAACCAGCCTTGGGCAGAAGTTGGGGAGAATCAACTCCTGTGCATGATGGAATGAGATATTGATTGGGGAGATGAAAGCCGGGTCTAAACAGAGAACCCCCCGATCAGAATGGAAGACACATAGGTCCTCCCTCACTGACAAAATGGCCAGCTCTGATATACTCCTTGTGGAGGTTATAGCCACCAGGAAGACTACCTAGTGCGTGAGAAGGTGGAGGTTGGTAGTTCTCAGGGGTTCAAACGGTACTTTGGTGAGCGCTTTGAGAATCTTGTTTAGATCCCAGGTGGGGTCTAATGGACCACTGAAGATCTTAAATTAGTAGCCTCTTGGAGGAAATTATGTACTCTCGGGTGATGTGCAAGAGACTGTAGATCCCAGCAGGAAAGGACTAAAGTTAGAACCTCCAACTGCCTACATAGAGTATTCGGGGACAGCCTCTTGTCCAATCCCTCCTGGAGAAAGTCCAGTATGTTCACCACCATTGCAGAGATGGGATCTATCTTCATCCTGTCACACCACTTGCAGAAGTTCTTCCAAGTGGTATTATAAATGTGATCAGTGGATGGATGTCTAGTGGCCTAGATAGTCTTAATAACCTTATTGGAGAATTCCTCGCCTTTCAGAAGTCTCCACTTAAATGCCAGACGGCCAAGTAGAGCCACTGCGGCTCTGGATGTTCTATGGGGCCCTTACTGAGAGAGACCCTGTCTGGCAGAATTCTCCAGGGATCAACAATTGAGAGGTCCATGAGGTCTGCAAACCATGGGCATCTCGGCCAGTATGGTGCCAAAAGAAGATTTTCCGCCCTCTCCTCAAACAGTTTCATGACTACCTTGGGTATCAGAGGGAGGGGAGTGAAGCCATAGAGGAGGCCCAGGAGAAGCTGGGAATCTTGAATAGAATTGCAGCAATTGGGCACTGAGCTGCGAGGCAAAGACGATTCAACATCTCCTAGAAGAGGCTTGGGTGCAGGCGCCACTCAGAATGGTCAACAGTGGTCCTGCTAAACCAGTCTTCTTGAATATTGATCAGTTTTGAGATATGCTCTGTCTTGATGGAGTGGAGATACCTCTCTGTCCACCAGCAAAGCTGTTCTGCCTCCACTATGAGGGACTTTGAATGCATGCCGATTTATGTGGGCCTTGGTGGCCACGTTGTCTGTAAGAAGAAGGACTTGCTGCCCTTGGACCTTGGTCTGGAACTTGCAGAGAGCCAGTGAGCTGCCCTGAGTTCCAGCCAATTGATGTTGTGAGTTAGGTCTGCCGGTGACCAGTGACCCTGGGCCTCTAGGGACTGGCAATGAGCCTCTCAGGCAAAAATTACATCAGTAGTAATTGTCAATTGACATGGCTCTCTGAAGGGACAGCCCCTGGTGATGATCTTGAAAGTCCACAATTGGAGCAATAGAAGGACCTTCAGTGGTACCAAGAACTTGGCTATAGAATTGTTCCTGCCGGATCTCTGGAATGGGAGCAGAAACCATTGCAAAGTCCTGTCGTGGAGGTAGGCCTAAGGGACTATTGCAATACAGGAAATCATTTTTCCCAGAAGTTGAGATAACTGGGCCAGGGGCACACTTTTGAGAGTCCAAATGTGATTGGACAAGTCCCTGATGCTGACCTGGCAGTCGAACCAGAGGAAAAACTCACCTATCACCATATCTATTATGGTACCCAGGTGCAGAAGATGTTATATGCATTAGATGGTTTTTGCCCAGATTGACTGAGAAGCCATGGTCCCAAAGGACTTGAAGTGTAGTTTGCAGATCTATCTCTGCCTGCTGGAGACAAGGATTGTATCAAAATGTCATCTAAGTAACATTGCAGGCAAACCGGCATGCTCCTGAGATATGCCACTAAGGCTTCCAGAACCTTTCAGGGAACTGAATGGTGGGCCCCATACTCGTAATGGTAGTTGGCATAACAAAACCACAGGAATCTTCTGTGCATAGGTCTTATAGGATTATGCAGGTACACTTTGGTAAGATCCATGGAGATCAAGACTTCTTCCTGCCTGATATTCAGGATAATCAATTGCATGGAGCCCATCTTGAACTTTCTGTAAACTAGAAAGTGGTTCAGATGCTTTAGGTTTAGATTTGCCATCCATCCCCCCCCCCCACCCTGAACTCTTTGGAACCACAAAGAAGAGGGAATAGAACCCCTGGCCATTTTGATCCACTGGGACCGGATGAATGGCATGGATCTCCAGCAAGTGCTGGATTGGGTCTCCTTGAGGGCCCTCTTTGTGGGGTCCCTTGAGATAGGACATTGCAAACAGATGTTTGAGGGTGTGGAGAGAAACTCCAGAGAGAGATCTGATCTTATGGTCTTTCAGACCCAGGCATCTGAGGTGGTCATGTTCCACTGGTTTGAAAAAGGGCCAACTGGCCTTCAATGGAAGGGTTGGGTTGGCAGTCATTTGGGACAATGAAAGGATTTGCTCCTCGTGTCACAAAAGGACTGCTTAGCTTGGGATCCTTGCCTGTTCCTATCTCAGAAACCTGCCCTGTCAAATTGTTGGCCCTGATGAAAGCCAAAGTGAAGCAGTCTGAAAAGTACAAAGAAAGGTCATATGTCTTTACCAGAAATCCCCTGATCCCTAGCTTTTGCCTCATATAAAATATTGTGTAAAACCACAAGGTTGCTGAAATAAGGACCTAGCTATATTCCCAGAAACAAGGGTGGGCATGTAAAAATAACTGATGGTGTAAGATAACTGGGTAAACAAGATATATTTTTCACTTCCTTTATATTTCCTCTGTAAGCATATATGTTATTTTCCTTTTTTGGTAAAATTAGTAAAAGTAACGCCCCAGCCTAGTCTGAGGTCATAGTGGGTATAAGGTCAGAATTTTATCTTAGATTAATATAGAAGAGGAAAAAGGAGAAAATTTGGCTGCGATAATGATAGCAATGTTGGCAGATGTTCTGGAAATTACAGAGGAAAGAGATGATGGATTGGAGTAGATGAGTGTATAGTCGATTTTAAGTACACAAGAGTATGCGATTGAGAAATAAACTACCAAAAGGAAAGTTCATATTAGATTTTTACGCAAAAAATTCCATCAAAAACAAAATACTGCAAAGTGGTAAGAGAAAAAGCAATTGAAACATAAAGGTAAAGAGATTATGTGGTTTTAGAAACAATACCTAGAAAGTGAGAGAGATGAGAAGAGAATACCGATTTCTACTCAAACCTTATCTGGAAAATGAAGTGAAGACTATACGATGGCTGATACCAGAGGATTAATTTTTATGTGGCAAGAGCAGAGACAATAGAAATTGATTCCAATTGAAAAAAGCAAGGAAACTTTTCTATGCAGAATTTGTTTTGGAAAAGACAGAAGACAGGAGAGTAGAGAAGGAGGTCTCATTAATGTGAGTTTATGGAGGAACAACCCAGAGACTGAAAAAGAGAAAGGAGCTGCATAGGTGGACAGATGGACAGTAAAAGAACAACGTGAAGAGAGAGCCACGAAACTGTTAGATCCAAATATAAAGCATAAATCATGGAAGAAAAAAAATTGATTACAATGAATATAAATGGACTCAACTCAGCTGTTAAAAAGAAGGAAAACCTTTCATAAATTAGAGAAATTAAAATTTGATATAATTTGCCTACAAGAAGTTCATATTAAAAAACAACATGAGCAATGTTTAATACAACCAAAGTTAGGGAAAATATTTAACTTCTCTGACTCAATGTAAAAAAGAGGAGTGGTTCTTTAATATTAAAAGAGGGATATTTCAGCAAAACTGATCTTACACGGATGAAGACGGCAGAGTATTAATGGTGGAAATAACGGATAATAATAGAGAAATACTCCTGATTGCAATTTATGCTCCGAATGATAAACAGGAAGAGTTTTTATAAAAACTACATATGGAAATATTAGACTGGATTAATGTCAATATAATTATGATGGGGGATTTTAATGGAAATTGTGGACAAACAAATTGGACTATACAACAACGACAATAAAACAACATAGAAAGACTCTTCCCTAAATCCTTTTTTAAAATGATAGATGAATTAACCTTAAAAGATATTTGGAGAGAAAGAAATGTTAAAGCTAAAACAATATACTTTTTACTCTAATAGGCATTTATCATGGTCCAGATTAGAATATGATTTGGATCTCAACAGAATTAATATCCACTATCAAAGAAACAAGTATTGAAAACAATACTTTGGGCAGACCATAGTCCAATGACAATTAAATGGAAGGTAACAAAAAAAAAGATTGAGATGGACATGTAAATAACAATATTTTAAAGGAGAAAAGATTTTATACAATGATGGAGAAGGGAATTAGCCTTTTCTTTAAAGAAAACAAAAAAGAGGATACTTCAATGCAAAATGTCTGGGATACAATGAAGGCATATGCTAGAGGTTTGATAATGGATTATAGCAAGAAAAAAGAATATTAGGAAAAGACAAGCCTCCAAGACCTTGGAAGATGAAATATAAAAGACTTTGAAAAAAATTGCCACAGAAAAAAAGAATATTAAATTGAAAACTGGATGTAATTAAGCATAAAATTGGAATTAATAGGGAATGAAGAACTGGCACATGAAAATCAGAAACTTTAAACAGAATTATTTTAAGTGCAAATAAAACCAGGTAGATGGCTAGCATATAAATTGAGAAAGGAGAAGGAATCAAAAAAAATATTGAAACTAATAGATGATCAAGGCCAAGTTTATTGTGGTAATAAGGAGAAAAAGAAAATTATTCAAGATTTTTATGGGCAATTATATAAACAGAGAGAATATTGATGAGGATAAAATTAAACAGTATTTACAGAATGTTAACTTACCAAAGATACCTAAAGAGACTGAAGAAATGTTAGAAAGTAATATAACAATGAAGGAACTAAATGAAGCATTTAAGAGACAAAATAATTGGGAAAGCACCAGGTCCAGATGGGCTTCCGGCAGAACTTCTATTAAAATTTCAAGAATCATTGAGCATTTCACTCTTAGAAGTTTATGATATGAAGTTATGTTATAAGAAGATGATAACCCAAAACATGGACAGAAGGACTTATATTACACTTATTCCAAAAAGAAGAGGCTGACCCCGCTGCAAATTAAGAATTATAGACCTATTTCTTTATTGAATGCAGATTATAAAATCTTTGCTGTCAATACTAGCAGAAAGAGCTGAAAAAATATTTTAAATAATTTTTTTCACTCAGATCAAAATGGATTCCTGCCAAAGAGACAAATTAGAGAACCAATTATGAGAGTAATTTTGGACACTTGGAATACTATGAGCTCATCCTGAGAAGCAAATGGCTTTGATATTTTCTAGATGCTCAAAAAGCTTTTGACAATGTGAACTGGAGATTTATGCTGTTACTGTTGGAACAGATGGGTTTTTGCCAGAAAATTTATTCAAGCAATAGAAGCCATAATATAATAAACAGACAGCAAATGTAATGATGGATGGAGAATTTACAATCTTATTAATATAAGAAAAGGCACAAGACAAGGGTGTCCTCTATCTCCTTGTTATTCGTATTGACTTTGGAAGTGTTAAATAGAAATATTAGGGATGATAAAAAGTATAAAAGGAATGAAAAATTAAAAAAGAAGAATTTTAAACTA
Organism: Laticauda laticaudata; assembly: GCA_004320025.1. Taxonomy (NCBI): domain Eukaryota; kingdom Metazoa; phylum Chordata; class Lepidosauria; order Squamata; family Elapidae; genus Laticauda; species Laticauda laticaudata. The sequence continues at coordinate 9,817 of BHFT01065046.1, read as the reverse complement.
CAAAGCTTTTGCTGACGACCTTAGCTTTTATCTGAAGACCCGTTAGAAATGGCTCCAAAGTTATTGGAAAAGATGAGAACCATACGGTGAGATGGCTGGCTTGAAGATAAACAAAGATAAAACAAAGAATCTTAAACAAAAATTATGTTATTGAAACAAAGAGAAGAATTGACAGATCTTTTGAAAATTCAAGTTACAAATAAGGTTAATATGTATCTGGGGATATATTTGACGGCAAGAATGTAGCACATTAAAAGAAAAATAATTATACTAAACTCAAACAACAGATAATTATAGATTTGAAGAAATGGGAAAACTTGCAATTGTCATTAATAGGGAGAATTTCAACAATTAAGATGAATATTTTACCTAGAATTTTATTTTCTCTTTCAAAACAATACCAATTAGACTTGGAAAAGATTTATTTTGAAGATTTAAATAAAATCATGTTTAAAGTTTATATGGCAAGGTAAAAGAGCGAGAATAAAGTTAAAAGCTTTTACAAATGCTAGAATTAAAGGAGGTTTTTGGCTTGCCTAATTGGGAACTGTATTATCAAGCTGCAAGTTTGATGTGGGTCAAAAGAATGGATAACATTAAAGAACATAGATTGTTGACATTAGAGAAGGCCATGATTTACTGTTGGGCTGGCATGCTTTTTTATGGTAACAAGGGAACTAAAACACAGGGGTATTTTAGAAAGACATTATATACGGGAGTTCTTGTGGTTAGAATTGGAAAGATAAAAAAAACAATCGTTTATTTGAAAATCTCCAGTTTGGTTATCGACTATTGAAGCATTTTCCTATCCTATGATTTATAAAAAGGAACAAAACAGTTAGATATGGGGAATTGTTAGATGAAAAGGGTGGACTTAAATCGATCCAAAAACTTAGAGGAACAAGGGTATAATAAGATGAATTGGTTTTCATATGCGTCAAATACATTCAAGATATGATGAAGATTTTAAAATGGAAGGATTCTATGATAAACAGACTGATTTAGATAAAGATATTGATGGGGTACTGATGACCAAGTGATTATAAAAATTATATGTTATTTATTGTGGAATTAACTTAGAAGAAGAACAAGTTAAAGAAAACTATGATTGTTTGGGGAAAAATTTTGGATATGGGATTGATTTAGAGAAATGGCAAAAATTATGGTCTCAAAATTATAAATGACAATGTCAACAGCATATAAAGGAAACTTGTATAAGATGTTCTTACGAGTGGCACTTCCCCCGACAAGAATAGGCAAGAATGTTTAAGAATAAATCTGAAAAATGTTGGAAATGTTACCAGATACCTGGCTCATACTATCATATGTGGTGGACTTGTGAGGAGGCTAGGAAAAAATTTGGACTAAAATTCACATATGGTTGAAAAAATGACAAAGAAAACACATGGGACTTAGAAACCAGAGACTTTTTTATTGGGAATTCTACCTGAAACACATATAATAAAGAATTGAAATATATTATGATTGTAAATGTATTAACAGCGGCTAGGATTGTATTTTGCTAAAAATTGGAAGAATGAGAAAAATACCACTACAGGAAGAAATATTATTAAGAAAAATATTAGAATGTGCTGAGTGAGTAGATTGACATTGAAATTAGAGAGCAAGAAGATAAACAATTTTATGAAATTTGGGATTTTTTATCCAATGGCTAGATGATAAGATAAGATAATAGATATTATATTTATAAAGAGTTTTTTTTTTTTTTTAGGATTAATTGTTATGATTATTTGATTTGTTATAGAATAAAGTGTTTAAAGTATTGATTATCCATAAAGAATGAAAGATTAGTAATATCAGGATATGGATTGACAATATAAAATTGTTATGCCAATATAATTATTGACACTATAAAATGAAATGCACAAAGCTGATGAACCAACTGACACACGCGGAAGAATATATGAGAATAGAAATGTTTTTTATGTTATGTATTGTTATGTTTGTTTGTTATAAAATTTTAATGAAAAGTTCTTTATAAAAAAAATAAAAAAAAAGTTTGTCAGTTATGTCTCAGAGGAAGCGGGGTGGTGGTGTCAGAATTTGCCATGCTAATGCTCTGAACCTTGTGCACAAATAAACCTGTATTCTCCTACCTTTCGTGATCTTGTGTCCTGATTTGGAAGCACAAATTTCCTGCAACATAAGGACCTTTGGGATTTTTGAAAATTGTTTCCCTGGTAGGAGGGTTGAAAGGACTGGGTGGGACAGTAATCAAACCGCTGAGAAAGGGATGGCAAGTCTTTCTTTCTATCCTGTACCTCTACCAGGACCCAAACAGCTTGTTCTCATCAAAGGGGGCAGTGACCATCTTCCATTTATGTTTGGTATCTGCCTGCCAATGGTGAAGCCATAGCAGACGGTGGGCTGTGACCTGAGAAGCTTTGGCTCTGGAGGAGAATTTTGCCACTTTCAGAGTTGCATCAGCAGAAAATTCTGCAACCGCCATTAGTTTTCCAGTGTCTGATGAGCCCTGATGTTTGTGGCAGGAATGGATTCCTGCAGATGGTTTAGCCACCGTAGGAAGGTTTGGGTGAAAATGGATGTGTCTGTAGCTGCCTTAATGGCCCAGACATCCGCCTGGTGCACCCTAGGGAGTGCTAGATGCACCCTCCAGTCTTAAAACATCCTCCACTTCAGTGGGGGTGACGGCAGCAGCGGAAGCTGCTAAGGCCACCACTGGTTCATTTACTACTGGTGTCTGATACACCCCTGCCAGGTCAGGAGCTAAATTGTAAAACTTTCTATTGTAACCAGTAGGACTGGGATAGGTGCTGTGGAGGTCCACTGTCATCGGACCATGTCCATAAACATCTTAGGAACTGGTATGACATTCACCTCTGTAATTGGTTCCAAGAAAATTAAGTCATCCAACTCCACGGGTGTTACTGCTGTGGCTGGTGCGGCTGGAGAATTGCTAAGGCATGCAGTATTTTTGACCTTGAACAACAAGGACTTAAAAAGAAACAGAACAGGTCTGACAATGTGGGCTGGTCTGGAGCTAGCCCTTCATCCTCCGACATATCCTTGTCTAACTGGCCCTCTTCTTCTGACTGGGAGGATTCAGTGTCCTCGGATGACACTGGAGAATAAGGATCTTGACCTTCTGAGGGCGTCTCCCATGTATTGCATGGGATGAGTTGGCATCTGAAATTCTGGAAGGTTCCCCATCTGGTGCATGGCTTGGGGTGGTACCTGGAAGTCAGGGAGGTCCACCCTATGTTGCATGGGCTGAGGTTGCCCCGGTATGGAAAAGTGGCTGACATCCGGGACCTTACCTGATAGGTCTGTTGTACACCCACGACAATGCCATTCCTGATTGCCCCCAACATCCAAAACCTCATAGATGGGGGCATGTCAGGAGATAGGAATTCCTCTGGGCAGAGCCCCGCTGCAGTTGGGGTGAAGGTAGCCTCAGATGCTAACCTAGGTCTCTTAGTTTGTTGTTCCACCTGTTCTGTTGCTGGCATGAGAGGAAACAGTAAGTTTGGAGCAGTTTTGCTGTTGATAACTGCCACAGGGGCCTGAGGTAGAAATGCCTCAGGTGCTTCCCTTAGTGACCAAGGTTGGGCTCCCAGGTTGTCTCTGCCCCTGTTAAAGACTGACAGGTCCAAAGGAGGGACTGAAAAGGGATGGGAAGGAGGAGCTGCTGGGGAGGCTGATTATTTTTTTCAGCCTCCCAAAGGCTTTTTTCCAGCTGCTTCTCTAGTGCCTTCTGGTGCCATTTCTCATCTTTCTCTGCTGCCTCGGAGGACTTTCTGTAAGAAGAGGCCTTGGCCTTAGACACTGCTCTTCTGGTTGATGCTCTCGATCCTATCTCACTGGAACCAGCAGAGTCCTCTCCTTCCATTGCACACCTGAAAACAGGTGTTTCCAAGTGAGATGTGGCTAATAGACTGTGGTGATTGACATGCAGGGGAGTCTGCTCAAACTTTTGGCTGCTGTAATATGAGAGCAACAAACTGCTGATAATAGCTATGGGAAAAAAAGTCTGGAAGCTGTCTTGGCCACAGCTGAGAGATTTAAAAATAACCCTCAGCTGATAGAGCTCCCTTGAAAACTTGCTGAGCTGTCAAAAAAGTTTTAAAAGCGCCCAGCTGTCAAAGGCCTGGGCACAAACTGTCAAGTTGCCAAGATAGCACTAGTTGTCAAAAAGCCTCAGCGCGAACTGTCAAGGTTCAAAAGAGTGCCGCCTTTCTAAAAGCCTCAGTGCTAGCTATTGAGCTGTCAAGGTGGTGCCAGCTGTCAAAAGCCTTGGCAGTAAAATCAGGATCCAAATTAAAGAGTTTTCTTGTCAAAACACTTCGGTGCAATGCCAAAAAGGCTCTGGCTGTCAAAAGCCTTGGCGCAAAAAATCAAGTCTAAAATGGCACCAACTGTCAAAGGCTCAGCACGAAAGTTGAAGTTCCAAAATGGCGCCAGCTGTCAAAGGAGGCTTCAGCATGGGCCAAAAAGAAGCCAAAGTCAGTTAAAAGCTCAAAAAATCAGCACCGATTAGCGAGATTGTCCCAATGTGCTTCTCACTCAGGTTAGCTATTTAAGCCTTGCTTCTTGACAGCTGGAAGAGGCTTTAGTGGCAGAATCGAGCTCTGGCCCTTTGCGCCGCTGTGGCCCACTGTTAATAGGCTTCCTGTAACCGACAGGCAGCTGGTAAATCAACGTCGGTTGTCAGCATTTTTACTCAAATTTAAAAAGAAAAGCTGGAAAAAAAATTGTGAAATATCCTGAGGGCTGTTTTCTCACCTGAGGTGAGTCTAAATGGTGAAATCAGTAGTGTTCCAAGAATCCTAGCCAAATAACACATCTAGATCGAACGACAGATTGAGCAAAAACTGGAGACAAGTGTCAAGGAGGTGGGTCCTCAGAACTTTGCTCAGCCTATTGAACAGCAAGATGGAAGCATTACCCTGTCCTGAATGCTTGGAACAGCTCACCAAAGAAAGCCACCTATCTCAACCAGCACCAATTCTTTAGGGAGAAAAATAGATGTGATTTGCACCTATCTGTGTCTTTCCATGCCTCGTCTATAGTTGTGTCTTACTGTAATTCTGCTAAAATGGACAGGACAGTGATAAGTAACTATGAGGTGGGACAAGAATTTATATAATATAGTGTCATCATGTATAAATAATTATATTTATATAATTATAATATAATTATAATATATTTATATAATTTAATATATTTATATAATTATTATATAATTATATAATAATGAAGCCATGTTGCCTGTTCTGCCTTGCCCGCTGCTGCCTTTAAGGTGCTGAGCACTGGCCTGCATGCCTACTCGGTGCTGCAGGCACCAGGCTTATAGTTATACTAAGCTTGGTGCTCTTCAGGCCCTGGCAAGCACTGCAGCTCCAGTGGAAGGTAGTGGACGCTGCTGAGGAGCAGCTGGGGCTTGGCAGTGGGCTGGGCAGAAGGCCAGGTGGCTGCAGAGCCATTGTTGGTGAGGGAGACACTGAAGGTGACCAGGGGCAGCCCCCTGCCTGCCTTGTACAGCCAGCAAGGGAGCTGCAACACCTGCCAGGGCCTGAAGAACTCTGGACTCAGCATAGCTATAAGCCCAGCACCTGCAGATAGAGGCAGCAAAAAGCAGCTGCACTTCTTGGAGCTGGTGACAGGAGTGCACCTGCAGATCAGCTGTTTCCTGGACCAAGCTGCTGGTAAGATCATTAGGCAAGGTGGTACAAGGCAGAAAAGGCAGCTCACCCCTGGTCCTCTGCCTCCCATCCCGATTTTAAAAAAAGACCTCCCCAAAAATAAGACCTGGGGCCTTTTTTGGTGGCTCAAAAATATAAACACAGGAGAAACACAGTATGTTACATATAGCAAAGTATTTAATTTTATCTGTCTTAAATTTACCACCATTTATGGTGGTATTCAGATTCAAATATTGTTGTAGAATATTTCACATGGAGCAAGAAAGAAAATAATGCTGAGAAACAATTTTTGGAGATTATGTAACAATGTGTGGAATTCAGTCTTGCATCTTCTGGAAAACATTTCTCTGTATGCAAAGAATAGTGTCGATTGCATTTTTTAAATTCCAGATTGAAAAATAATTAAGCTACACTAGCAAACATATACACAATGCTATTATATCGTGACAAGATTTTGTTATGCATTTTTTTATGCTGAAAATATTTTCTTACCATGCCCAAATAAGTCCTCCATTACAAGGAAGCTTTCAGCTATTATGACTCTAGCTGTAGGTATTCATTTGCTTTAAAAGCTAACACCACAATACTCATTCTTTCTTGCAAATTAACAGTGCATAAAGGTATGAAAGAAAGTGAAAGCTGTCAATCGTCATTTTTTAGGAGAGGATTCCTCAGATGAGATATAAACTAAAATATTCATTTATAATGCGTACAAAATATTATGCTTTAGACAAAGTCTTATAGGCTGCTATTGATCTGCTTTGAAACAGAGATAAATTGTTCAGTCTTATGCAAAGTAAATATTGGCAAAAATATCTTTTATCATATTTTTCTATGGAGATGGGAAGAGAGGGACATCTAAAAAACAAGGCAGTATGTGTTCTTTATTTTTTGTATTTTTTTGGAAGGGATAATAGGAAACAAATCTAGCCACAGAATCCACTTTCAAATCCTTTACCTGGAGAATTCTGAGGTGATGAACAGGGTGAACAACGGGGAGAAAAGCTATAGCCAGGATGGAAGGCTGATTGAAGAGGAATGTAGGACATAATGTCTTCTTCAAAAAGACTAAAAAGGAGAGAAATATGAGAATTTCACTATGTATAATAATGCCCAGAAATATGAAGCTCAGGGACAGTTTTGCCCACTAGTTCACTATATGTGTTTTACAGACTGCCTGCCTTAGATGGTAACTTCTTAAGAGGTTTTAAAGTTCCTCCAGCCAAAGCAAGTACTTACAAAAAATTATTTAAGTGACAGAGATCAAACTTATTGGATCTCCTCAACTGATTCCATGGTCTTAAGTAATATAAGAGAAACTTGGCTTCCAGTTGCTTTTTACAGATTCCAAAACTGAGAATAAAAATTGAACTAAAAGAGGTTGAACTAAAAGATCTTTATACTGGATGTTCATAAAGTAAAGATTTAGAGAAGAGTTTATAAAAAAGGATATGTAGTATGGAATGAAGAACTATCTGTTATATTTTAAGAGACAGTAATGAGTTAATAGAGCCACTTTTGGGCTTTTTGCAAGAAACAAAGGGAAATGTAATTTTGATTTTGGGTTTTGATAATAGGAATTAATGGAATTAAGAGTTGGAGGTACTTTTTAATCTATATCTATACCAAAGAAAGTCAGAAGCCATTTTTTCTTAATTTTTTTGTTTTCTTTTATTTTTGCACTTTTATCGTGCGTTTTGTTTGATTATTCTTTCTTTCTTTCTTTTTTTCTTTCTTTCTTTCTTTCTTTCTTTCTTTCTTTCTTTCTTTCTTTCTTTCTTTTTCTTGGTTCTTAACTTTTTATTCCTGTTTTTAAATTTGATAAAATTGTACTAGAAATAATTATTGTATATTACCTCAGAAGTATTACTAAATCTGCATCACAAGACAATTTTTCAAGTCCTTGTGTACCTTCTGTTCGAATATAATGAATCTTCTCCCTAGAGAATTAACATATAAATAAACTGATATACTATTGAAGAAAAGTCCATGTGATACATTCCTTTTATTCTATATTGACCCATTTCTCTTCCAAAAGCTAATATAAAACAGTTGGTGCAGAAATGTAAGTTGGTTTCTCTAATAAAGCCTGCTAATGTCTGTATTCAAATCAACTTACAATGCAGTAAGGTCTGGTGAAATATTTTTTAAAATTAACAATGTTCAGAAATGTGTAGTCCAGAATGTATGAGAAAAGGAAAAGTTGTAAAGAAAGTGGAGTGGATAGTCTTTTAGCAAACAAAATTATAATTGAAGAACTGATTAAAAAGGGCTTAAAACATTATTTGAAATATTATTATATTATTACTGAAATTAGTTTAAAACAGAAGAGAACAAAATAAATAATTTGATCATTCATCATCAGAATGATCACCTAATAGAAAAGTGTGTGTTAAAAACAATTAACTTATTAACATGGCTCATCTAAATCTTATAAATGTTTGTCTTCTGGAGCCAAACTGAATTCTTTGGAAATAAATATCTTTTTGTCTCGACTTATAAATTAAATCAGACTAGTCAGTAATCCCAGCATGCATAAACAAACAAATAAATAAAACAGCAAGAAGGAAAAATAAAGCAAAAGAAAGAAGACAAGTGTGATTGAAATTTGCGACCTTCACTATGGCTTTCCTTAATTTCTAAATGAGGAAGTCAGAAGGAAGTAAAAAATGGCAATCATATGACATCATGTCTACTGACCATGCAAGATTTGCTTAACAATAGGCAAGTGGAACTGCTGAAACTACTGTCATAAGTCAGAGCTGGATGTGATATCTTGCTTTATGTTGCTTTATACATCTCTTAGCAACTGAGTGCTCAATAACGATTATCATTATTAACCAAGGACTACATGTATATTAATGATCAACACACAATGGAATAGTACAGATGACCTGATATAATGAGTTCTACCTATCATACCTAACTATGAAAGTAATCAATCTTTTGATCTTGCTTCCTTTTTAAAGATTGTAACAATGGTGTTATGGAGGATTTATATATATGGGCATTTGTCAAGCATCAAATGTTGCCAAAATATGCTCTTCTGGATGGCATTTTAGCTTGATATTTTACAAATTATTATTGCGATCCAAAAATCACTCAGTTAAGGCTGAATGGGCGGCCATACAAGTTTTCTTAAATAAATAAATTGACAAGTCATATGTGGCGTGTTTCAAATCCAAAGATGAAAATGTAGTTCAGGGAGAGCATGGCTCTGCATATCACATTATTAGCATTTCTTTGAAGAACCAGCATCTTTTCCTGAGTTATATCAATAGCTGCGCAATCCCAGGAAAATACATGTTTGGATTAAAAAGGAATTTGCAGCATGCAACAAGGCATTTCAGAGTGGATGTAGGCATACTGTGAACATCTATTGGTACAATCCTTGAAGAGACAGAGCCTTTTCAAGAAGGTGCCAACAGATGTGACAAGCACACCCATATTTAGTCCAAAGCATCTTTTCAGCTTCTGATTCAAAGCACTATACATTCCAAATTATATTTATGCACTATGGTCAATAAATTTCTTAATCTAGTTGTATGTGATATTTATACTGCTGATATAAGCTCTTTATTATATATCTACAATATAAACTAAAACCACATTACAGTATACTTTTCAGTATCTAATATTCTGTTGTTCAGTCTCTAAGTTGTGCCTGACTTTTCACAACCCAATATGGTTCCCCACTCTCCTTCATTGGAGGAATGTCCCCAAATTCATGTTCATTGGATTGATGATATTACCAAACTAGTTCTGCTTTCTCTTTTATTCTACTACTATTTTAAAGGAGTAAAGTATTAGTATTATTAATCAACAGTGTTCTCATTATGCATGCTTTATAACTACTCTTCAACTTACAACCACAATTGGGTCTGGAATTTCCATCATATGCCTGTGCAGTCATAAAGCCAGTGATCACATGACCAGATGATTTTATTACAATTTTTTACCATGGTCAGAAAAGCAAATCACTGCATTTGTTAAATGAATTACAGGTTGTTCTCAACTTACACCGTTTGTTTAATGACCATTCAAAGTTAAGGCCCGGTCACACTGGCCAACGGATGCAAAACGTTTGTAAAAAGGACACAGCAGATGAGAAAAATGTTCCATCCATTGTTATC